>JARFJB010000237.1:1515000-1542500 GCA_036346205.1 Vesta saturnalis
ATAAGTTCCGGAATTATTCCATCTTCTCCTGGAGCTCTCCTTAGTTTTATTTCCTTAATTGCGTTTTTTATTTCGTCTGTTTCAATTTCCGGTATTTCTTCTGATCCGATGTTAAGAATGTGTCTTCTTTTTATTTTATCTGGTTTTTCCATCTTGGTGTTGTATAACTTTTGATAGTAGTTTTGTGTTGTTTGAATGATTTCTTTTCTATCATACGTTATTGTGTCGTCTTCTTTTTTCAGATGGCTAATAATGTTGATATCAGTGTTTGTTTTCTTGTTTTAGGCTTTTTTCTTCGATTGTTTCATTAAATCTGTATTTCTTCTGATATCTTCTTTTATTTTCTTTCGTACAGTTTTGTTTAGTTCCGTGTATTCTACCGTACCTCGTTTATCTTGGCTTGCTAATTCTTGTCTTTTTTCTATTAGTTGCCTTGTTTCGTTCCTAATATATTTTTCGTTTTTTGTTTTCTGTTGTTTAGCTATTTCCTTTCCTGATTGTAATATTGCATTCGTCATTTTTTTATTTATTTGTTCTATTGTGTCTTGCTTTCTAATTTTGCTGTACCAGAGGTTTTTCCCCAATTCTGTTCTGTATTCATTAGTTTTTTCTTTAAGAAGTTCTCTATCTATTTCTTTTTTTGTATTTATTCTTATATTTCCTCTTACTAATCTGTGGTCGCTGCTTGTTGGGTATTTGTTAATTACTGTCACATCTGTAATTAAGTGTTTGTGGGATGATATAATGAAGTCGATCTCATTCTTTGTAGTTCCATTTGGGGCTCTCCATGTCCACTTTCTCGCTTCTTTCTTTTTGAAGAAGGTATTCATAATATATAGGTTTTGTCTTTCTGTGTATCGGACTAATGTTTGACCTCTTCGGTTTCTCTTCTTTATTCCAAAGTATCCTACTGATTTTTCATTATCTTCTTTCTTTCCTACTGTAGCGTTGAAATCTCCAATTATGATGTATTTTGTTTGATATTGTGGCGGTATTTATCTCTTCGTAGAACTGATCTATCTCTTCTTCTTCATGTGTTGCTGTGGGCACGTATACCTGCATTATTTTTAGCCATATATCTATGGTTTATGAAATACTGTCATCATCTGCCAGTCTATAATAATACAAAAAATTGTGGATTATAAACCAAAGTAATATATTTCTATACGCTATTGGGAAGTTTGACGCGTGAGCGTGCGTCATCGAGCGAGTTTCATACTGACATTTCGCTCGCGTGTGATGTACGACGTATTATTTTACTGTGAAGAAATTAATTTCTCTCAAACAAATACCTAATATTCGTCTATGAAATAAACAATTAATTATTTTTTTCACAATTTTCAATGGTTTCCACAAAATTAATAAAAATAAATATTAATTACAACTGACAACTATCAAACTAACTCACTTGTGATTACTCAAGCTCACTTGAAAATAATATTTGATTTCTGTCACCGGAAACAATGGTCTAAGGTACCTCAATAGGTACACCTGTAAGATAAAATATATTATTTCATTTGTTTTAATTTCCACCTTGTAAGTTGGAAGGTCGTGTGTTGTTTAACCAGGTATTCTTACTAATTCATGTAGGGGTCCAGGTAAGCGTTTGGCTGCAGGCCCAAAACGTCTAGCTACGCTACTGCTGAAGGCTCTATTTTGGGAAAAGCTTTGTTTCTAAGAACGACATACGAGAACATTAAAGGCTGTATCCTTTTTGGAGTTAATAAACCAATAGGTACTGATTCGTTAGATTTGGTTAGAAAATAATAAGATATCATTATTGACGTAAATTACCATTAAATAATCCAATAATTTGTCAATATGGGCTGATTGCGAAAATTACCATTCACGTGATTGATTTTATACAAATAAGCACCTTTTTAGTAGGCCAATTTCACTTTTATTCAACGTTGCGTGATTGTCGCCATTCTTAATAAAAAATAAAGAAATCATTTAGTATTGTTTCGCATAAAACCTACTAAATACTAAGATTTCATTTTGGCGTTTGTTCTAAATTACATCCAGACAATTCATAACGGAATTTTTTATAGCGCTTTACTTGCTTATTGTATGATGATTTAAAGTTTCCTACAATTAAACTTTGTTTTTGTTGAGAAAAACTAGAAACGGTAAACTCAAGTTTCGATTAATTACTTACCTATATTTATAATTATAAATATTTATTAGCCCTAAATTTAACGGTTAGACGTAATTAGAGTAAATCTAAGTCAGTCAAGCCATATACTCATAAAGATAATCAAGGTAATTATCTGACCATGGCTACTCCTAAAATGGATGACCGGATTACCTTTTAACATTTATTTTAACGTTCCTGAAATTCTTTTTTATTAAGGTAAAAAATGTTATTAATCTAAGATACTTTGTTTATACAAAAGAATCTAAAGGAAGTATTGTGAAGAGGAACCACGCTATTTGAACACTCTTCCGGTTGAATTCCTTTAAACTGCGAATTCAAGGTCTATTTTAAAAGCAGATTTAATCTAGAAAAATCCCACCAGAAAATTAATTTATGTAAGACGTAGCCGTTTATAATAGAAATTTTGTAAAAGTGAAAGCTTAATGTTTACTTACTTTGAGTGTTTATGAACGGAAGTGAGATAAAAATTGTAAAAAAGGCTGAAAGCCACCAGTCCATTATGATTCCAAATCATGATTCCAGCATCTAAAAATTAAACAAAAATCTTATTAATGAGAGCGTTCTTTGACATTTATATGGGAAAATTTAATAATACAATTCAACATAAACAATTATGACGTTTATTGTTAATACAATTGTTAGACAGTAATTCATTTGTTTTAAATTTTTAAATATCTAGCTACATATATTAAAATGCAAAGGAGCTTCAGGTGCAATATTTACACAAACCATTTTTAATTGTCTGACGAAGAAAAATTCCGTACTTAGTTTTCATGCTAACACGATACAGGGTGTCCAGCCTAAAATCCAAAGAACCGTACTATTTTCTGTTCCATCTTGTTTTGCATCAGAGCAGGCTATAATTTTTTTTTTTTGTATAGTGGTATTCCCATTTGTCAATATGACAAGAAGTCAATTCGACGCCGCCCTGTCAAAAGTAAAGTAATCGTGCTGCATTGCCTACTTAAGTAACGCATATGGTGATGAAATCTCATATTGAATTAATAATAATTTAAATCACCTTTTCGTGCGACAGCTGTAGGTTTCACAGCCAACTATCCAAAACATCGTAACGGCAAGACCTCAAGTCGACGTATTGAGGTAAATGCGGAAAATCTGAATTATGGGATTTCACCATTCAGAAAGATCTACAATGACTAATTTGGCAATTTAATTCACCAAATGAATATTTTATTTTGGACATTGCATCATCGTGTTAACCCATTAGTGCATACAGATTTTTTTTTTGTTTTTCGTAATTTATTTTCTTAATAGGTTTTACATTGCAGGGTAGAGGGGGGGAATTCCGGCCCCTTAAGCCATTTCTGTAATTATGGTGTTATATGTTACATTGTGGATTCAATAACAATGTAAAAATTTAGACCAACTATTAAACTACCAAAAAAAACCTTTATTTTAATTAAAAAAAAATACAATAACAAATTACAAACATTTTTTGTTACAGTTCATTTGTCCGGAATTGCCCGCAACGTGGGGGTAATTCCGACCGAGGGCCGGTATTACCTCCACAAAGAACTCAAATGCAAAAATCGCACACATATGTTGCTTTTCCGTCTACAGAACAAGCTTGGTGTGCCCATTGACCACACATTACGCACCTTATCCACATTTCATTGTTTTTACCAAATTCACCACATATTATGCAAATATCTTCGGTAACTTCATTATCAGAACCTTCAAAATCATCAAAATCATCATCTTGATGTTCCTTGTATTGCACTTTTTTAGCTTTTTCCCTTTGTACTTTAATTCATTTGTGTGAGTTTTCTTTGTTGGCATCGGACGGTCCAGGATTATGATAAAGATTTCTCTTTGACTTTTCCACAATTAATTGTTTCGTTTGAAGTCGCTTGCCTTTATTAATTTCTTTCTCCGCTAGGATGCCTTTCATCGGAGTTGAAGTAAATATTTGTGAGTGTTGTTTCCTTTTATTGTTTTTTTGAAGTGCCAGGGATGGGAATGATCTCACTGAAAGATACGGCTTCTTCATTGGATTCAACAACGGCAGTTCCGGGTTCAGGAGTTTTTTCCCTAACAACATTTAAATTTTCATCAGCTATGAAGTCATCGTCTGTGAATATATCAGGATTTAATGGCAAAATTCCTGTTGCTTTGAACCCGTTTATGGCTTTTTCGGGCGTAGCAATCCGCCCATATGCTTTGTTAAAGAGTTCCGCAATTTCATTTGGCGTAATTTTTTCACCAGGATGGCTTCTCATGTATTTGTCACACTCAGAATTGTAAGCACTTTTTAGTGCAGCATAAAAAGAGACATCCAAAGGCTGAGTACGGTGTGAAGTATGGGGTGGTATTGTTAAGAGGCTTATGAAATTTTCTTTGCAATAATTGTAAGCTTTCAAGGTGCAGTGGCTTACATGGTTGTCTAAAATTAGTAATATCGGATCTTCTTGAGAAGACTTGACAAAATTCTGGAAATGGTTTAATCAGTCCAGAAATAAATTTTCGTTTATCCATCCGTTGTCAGAGCACACGTAGATAGCTAGCTCCTGGTGGACCATTTTTTTTTTAATTTTGTGCCATTCTTTTACGTGCGTAAATAAACATCGGAGGCACATAGATACCTGAAGCACTAAAAGCGCACATAGCAGTTGTTGTCTTTCCTCTTTCCCAACTCGTTACAAATCCAACTTTCTTTTGACCTGTCTCCGCATAAATTTTATTTGGTCTCTGGACCGCCGTGTAAAGGGACGCCGTCGGATATCCCGATTTTTTATTATTTTTAATTAGTTCCCGAAGTTTATTAGCAAGACGCCGTCCTTTATAAAAATTTTCCTATCATGAGTAATTATTTGCTAAGTAAAATACCAGTACTGATTCACAGAATTTAGTAAGATAACGTGACGCGCTAAATGCACAGGTGCAAAGCATCATAAAAATTCGTAGAAGTTCTAGTAAAAGTTAAACAGATTTCATAACGTTGCATAAAATTGCACAATAATTAATCATGCATCCTCCCTCCAGACGTAAATCCCAAAAACGTTTAAAAGTTTGTATACGTCAGAGCATCTTCCACCAATACGGGCTTACGGAATCTCACCACCAAAGTCTCGTAACCACCCTCGCAAATTCTTTATAAAAGCGCGGCACGCGCTGATAATAAAGGAAGATAATAACAGTCGTAAAAGATAATAACAGTCGTAATAGATAATAATAATCGTTATAATCGTCATAGTCGTGATAGATATATAGAGATATATTCGCGTTCGCGCCGACTGCTACCTGTTGTAAACCGTCCGCCTGTAACCGTCGTCCGAGTAGAGATCGCGACTCCGCGACCTGATAGCATCACCGAAGTCAAAAGGTTAGAGTTGCAGAGATCTAACGTTGAAAGTACGTAAGTTGAGATACCTGGTGACCGGGATATGCAGGGTTGTAAGCCCGACGTACTCTTCTGTTACCAGACGCACTCTTCTGTTACGACACATACACACCTACACTGTGGAGTTTGAAGGGTAGTAGCCCGACGTTCCATTTGACCGACCGAGATCCTATTGTTTAGTTTAACGGGTGGTTTGCCCAGATTTCTAACAAAGGAGATCCACCTATACACACCTACACTGTGGAGTTTGAAGGGTAGTAGCCCGACATTCCATTTGACCGACCGAGATCCTATTGTTTAGTTTAACGGGTGGTTTGCCCAGATTTCTAACAAAGGAGATCCACATATACACACTACACAAACGACCACACAATACACCTCGACAAACGTACCAGCGACCGCCAGATACCTGTAATTAAAACCTCGCCGGAAGATTAAGCTGAACACCTCGTAAACACCGTTAATCCAGTAATATAGAAACGTAACCGTAAACACGAGACGTGTCCGTCAGTATTAAATAACCACCGTAAAGTAAAACAAACCACCACCGCCTCCACCATAAAAACGTAAGTTAGACGCGAAAGAATTTACTTTAAAATAGAAAACGAAGGTTTTATATTTTAAAAACGGCCAACCTAACAAAAAGCTTTTAATTTTTATTTTGTTTAAATAAAAACCGGTATACTAAAATTAATCTCGTAAAAGTAAACAAATAATACGCCGCCACCGTACACCAGCTACTTAAATAAACGAAAAGCTTTCATTTATTTAAAAAGGGCAAAAATTGAATGTAAACGTGAATGAGTTTATTTTCATAAGAAAAGCAGGTATAAAACTTTACACTTGTAACCGACCGCTTTAAAATATTGATTATTTCTTTAAAAGGCAGAGCGTTGAACTCAGTGTCTTATCGCGCACGTGTTTATACCGCGTTATCTTGCTACCTGCTTCTGTATTTTATACAGGGACGTATTTAGGTAAAATTTATTTATTTATTTCGACATTTAACCAGTATAAATTAAAACAGTTAAAGGACGTAAACTAAAAGTCAAAACCCCAAACCTTCTATTAATGTTAAATTACAGAAACTCCAGAGGACCACCTAACCATTAGTACCTGGACGAAGGATGTACTTAAAGGTAACAAAGAGAGCGTACATTTGGCATCCGAACAAAGAGGGAGTTAACCGTTATATTGGACACTCGAGAGCCGGGATCACAGTTCAGTATATTTACCTGTATCCATATCTTAGTTGAAAATTAAATAACCATACAATATAGAAGTGTAATAAATAGTAAATAAAGTTATATGTATATGAACCTTTGTAATCTATTTGTTCAACGTGTTGAGAGCCTGAATAACGAACCCCGATCCCAATTTTGTAAGAACAAAGTTCCGACTGAGTTAGAAAAAGTGAAGCAGTACGTGGGACATCGTACAGCCGTGATTCCAGTTTCATCCGCGTTAAATATTCTGGCTTGTGGAAACTGAAATCTTTCCATCAAACTTCCGAGGTTTTTGTAAAATAATGACACTTCCGTTCTATTAAAGGTAGTAATGCGATTAATACTAGTAGCTTCCGGTTTTCTTAATGAAATGCCAGGATTTCTGCGCAGAAAACCTGCAAGCCAATCCCTTCCTGCTGCTTCATTCTTTATTGTAAAGGGATGTTTCAAATTATTTTTGCTGGCATAAGCAAATGCACACTGTTTAATTTGATTGGGAGTAATTCCAAAGAAAACTTTAGAAAGTTTAATAATGTGTGAAGCCAACTCTTCTTCTTCTTGGGCAGAAAACACTGCCTTTCGACCTAGAGGAACTGCAAATCTTCGCCCATTCTTGCGATAATCTTGTAATGTACTTCGCGGAATATTGAAGCGCCGTGACATTTCCTTCAGTGCAACACCTTCATTTATTGCATCTAACGCATCGGACGTCCAAGACGCCTTATTCCCCTTTCTAATGTAATTACGAGGCATCTGAAAAATAAACAAAACATTCATACTTAATTCCTAATAAGAGAATGGAGATTGGAGCAAATACCGGCCGGCTGGAATTACCCCCAGCACTTTGTCCGGAATTACCCCCTAATGCACTTAATACACATTTACGCAATTACAATAAATTGAGGTTATATTTTCAAATGTTCTTACTTATACCGAAACAAACTATGTATGTGCCACTTACTTGCGTATATAGAATATATTTTAGACAGTTCTATGAGATAATACATACCTTTTAACAACACAAAATAATTATAGCAGTTAAACACAAATCATATATTTCGTTATAAAAACGTGCCGGCTCGTTACAGCCGATTATAGTTTCGTACAGTATTTCCACGACATTCTAAAAGGTGGCAGCAATAGGCATAAACACAAAAATATTTATAAACTATGAGATACTGAACGGCCGGAATTACCCCAGAGGCCGAAATTCCCCCCCACTACCCTGTACACTAAATAACCATACTGTTTGGTTTTTGAAAAAATGCTACATTTTTTGAAATATAAGCCGTCCGTTTTAACAGACTCTATGCACAGAAAACGAAATTTTTGAAGCATATGTAATATTGCAGTTTTAATAATAAAATAATAATAAGCTTATACATTAGGAGATGTATGGTACACCTTGAAACAGTCTTTAGGATGGAGTCCAACATTACATTTTGCACAAATAAATTTACTTTTCTTCGAGCAAAACTTGCATCTCCTCTCTGTATTAGAATATTCTATAAGGTGTCCAACGCCTTACATCTGTTGTAGTCAAAAATGATTTGGACCTAAAAGGCTTTATTCCATAAGTTTGTAAAAAAGTCAATGCAATGTACCGTCAAGTGGGGATATATGGGACAATTTTTAAAGGTTTTTTAAATATCTTTTTTGGTACTAATTAAAAAAAATAATTAATGTGTTATATTCGACATTACCTATAGTATCGTAGTAAATGGTCAATTCACAATTAGAACATTTGGATGTATGTATTTTTGTTAAAGTTTTTCTACTGTCCCATATAACCCACTAGTTGGGGATATATGGGACAGTTTGATGTTTTAAGTGAAAAATACAGTAAAAATCTAGTTTGCCCCAAATTAGGTACGTAGATGGTTTATATGGGACACATTTAATGTAAAAAAAAAATATAATCACAAAAAACATTCATCAGATTAATTATAATTGACGAATAAAAATAGCGTCCCATTTTAAACATTTTATTAAGAAAATTCTGCATATTACATTGTGAAAAATATAAAAGTCTCTAGGAAAACATAATTTTAACATTACAAAACATCAGTCAAAAATGTATGGACACCCCTAACGATAGAGGGTGGTTGCAATACAAACAAAATTTGCTCCCTTTTTACGCCAATCACATCAGGAACGGTGGGAAACACAAAGACATTGTTTTTACCATGATAACTTCTTAAACAAGAGGCTGTATACACTTTTTTACCTACCTTTAATACTTGGGCGATAAATTGTTTGGATTTCTCTTTCTTAGAAGTTTTGTCGTAAATAAAACTAACGATCACGAATTCATTAATTTCAAGTATATAGGTCTCTGTGAAGTTTACCTTAACTGACCGATCCTCGACAGATTTACATTTTACTTCGTCACTACTGTCATCACTGTCGTCGAATGAGTTAGTTTGTCCCGATGGACCAGCTTCCAGAGCATCAGTATCGGATATTTCGAAGCGTTTTTAGTATTTTCTACTGGTGCTTTTTGTTACAACAACGGCACCATTTTGGATTGATTCGTCTTCGGGTGGCAAATCTACAGAGACTATTCCTTTTCCTGCTGGTACATTAATTTTCCTTTTCGGGTAATTTTCTTGGGCTGATTAAGTTGTGTGACCGTGCTCATAATTTCCGTAAAGCTGTCTTCCAAGGCTTATCTTGCAACTGTTGGAGGACCATTCGAATTACTTTATCCAAGACCTTTCTAGGATTCAATGGTATTATTCCGCAGGCCTCAAAACCTGCTCTTATATTTTTATCTATATTGGATGATTGGATCGTTTGTCTAAGTAATCTTGGGAAGTCAGTCTTAGGAACACAGCCTGCATTTATTGCCTTCCACCATATTAATATTTCTCTCCACTTAGCTTTAACCGTGCGAAATACTGCCACGTCCAAGGGTTGGGACACATGAGTACTATTCGGGGTTAGAAGGACAAATTGTACATCGTTTTCTTCACAAAATTTGAGGACATTGAACGATAAGTGACTTCCAAGGTTATCACCCAGGATAATTTTTCTTCCTTGCTTCTTGCGAAAGTATGGTTTAGCTATTCGATTGAACCAATCTTCAAAGATGATGGCGTCAAACCATCCTGAGGATGATCTGTTATAACAAGCCCCATCAGGACCCCCCTGCATACAATCGGGATATACATTTTGGATTTATACGCGATGTAAGGTGGCAACAAATCCCCATTTGCAGCACCTGCGAACATCACAGACACTGCACTTTTTGATGTGTCTAACACTCTGTACGCATGCTTGGCCCCACGCCTTACCAAAACTTTTTTCTTCCCCGGATCATCTGCGAAATTCGTCTCGTCATAATTGACAATATTTTCTGGCGAAACATTAGCTAGTGTAATTTCCAATTCATTTGTTATTACTTCAGGGCTAAGATCGGCCCTTGAGCGCTTGATGTTTTCCGAATTTCTTCTTTTTAGTTGTGGATTTCTATTCAAAAAAATCTTCACCTACTCCGATCCTGGCAAATTATCATTAAACAGTGTGTTCACACCCTTTCGGTTCAAGTATTCCTGAACAAATGATCGGAGTACCGTGTCGGTGAATGGGTAGCCAAACTCTGCAGCTTTTAACATAGCTGAAACAATTTTTCTCTCCTCCAACACATTTAATACTGGAGGCCTCCCAAGTCTGTCCGAATTCTGTCCCCTGTAGCGTCGAAATATTGTGTTACGGGGCACTTGATAAACTTCAGCGGCCTGTCGAAAAGACATACCTCGATCTACGACGGCTTCCAAAGCCCGATCTAAGTTTTCTAGTGTATAGTTTCTTCGAAGTGGAGTTCCCAACTTGTGGATATGTTTTCTGGGCATGCTTATTATCTTGTCCCATATAACCCTGAAAAACACGTCTTTTTAGTAAATATTGCAAATAAGGTAAAATATTAAATTGTAAAAAAAACAAGATATGGGTTTTGTTTATGAGGTTATGCACTAATATTCATTCCACAGAAACGAATTCATAACTCTTACACCTTACCCTGTGCAGGCGAGACTCTTAGCGGAAGTTAAAATGACAAATATTTCTGATATTTTCAAGATTTTTTTTAAAGCTTACCTGGTAATATAAAGTGCAAATTAATACCTTTACTTAAAGCTGTGATCATCGGTAATCTAAAATACTTATCATTCTTGTCAATTGATACCACAGAACTAATTTATCGCGGGATATTTAAAAATATGCAGTGGCGTCCCATATAACCCGTAGTGTCCCATATATCCTCATTTGACGGTACCTTCGAAACCCTAATAAATTTGCACAGTTTGGATCTCTAGGTTTCAACTGTTTCACGATAGCGACATCAAATAGATAGGCAAATATAGGCCAGTACCACTTTCTCTGCCGTATTCTAGAGCGATAAGCTGCAACAAGTCCATCGATTTTATCAACACCGCCCATCATTTTATTATACTCGGATATAATATTTGGTTGATCCAAGGTTTCCGCGATTTAGATTCTCTACACCAGCGATTTGTAGTCACGACACTGTCATCTTGATAATTAGTGGCAAGTGTTACTACTTTGTTGTCCTTCCACTGAACAAAAAGGATTTTTTCCTCGGCCACAAATTTGTAAGATTCTCTCTTTTCTTTATTCCAGACTTTTTGTTCCGGAAAAGGGCAACCTTCTAGTCGGTTCTGTCTGATAGCCCCTGTTGCACAAATGTTTTTGTTTGATAGATGGTCTAGAAAATCTATTCCTGTAAAGTAATTGTCAAAAAATAGCTTATATCCTCTACCTGACTCAATTTGTGCTTTTTTGATCAGGGACAGAACAACATCGCCACCTAATCCGAAATGATTCTTACGATTTGATTTCCCAGTGTATATATCAAACACCAACATATACCCAGTACGTGTACAAATTGCCTCGTTTTTGTAACCAAATCTTATTGGCTTACCTTTGATATATTGATTTTCGTGATGCTTTCCATAGTATGGGATCATACTCTCGTCAATAGACAGGTGTTCTTCTAATTCTCCATATTCACGAAAGTTGGTATTCAGAGCTTCGATTACTAGTGCAATTTTGAATAATCCATCACTGTTATTATCAGACAAATTGTCATTGAAATGAAGATGTCTCAATAATTGCTCGTATCGATTTAGCCTCTTATAGAGTTCAAAAGAATTTTTGGTGTATCATCACAACTGTTCCAAAATAATCTTTTGTTTGGGTATTTAGCATAACCTGAGAAGGCAAGAGTACCAAAGATGACATACAACTCATCCACAGCGAAATTAAGACTTTTATTTTTCTGCACACCATATCGGTTGGTTTCACTCACAATTTTTTGCATGATATTGTCGTCAAAAAACAGTTCGAAAAAGTCTACTGGTGATTCGGCAGATTGTGCTTTTTCAGATGGCATTCTAGGACTGCAATCGGTATTCACATTGTACACTGGAACGCTGTTACATGACCACGCATGTTTCTTTTTCTTCTTTTTAGGTTGCTCGTCTATCTTATTTTCATCATTTATATTTGAATACTTTTCTTTTAGAACTGACAAAGGTATGTTGCTTTCTTCATCAGAACTTTCATTTTCAAAAACTATTTCACATTTTTGGCGTCTTCTTGATCAGGTAGATCACTATCTTCGTCTGTTTCAAGTCGATGTTCTGCAGGGGGTGTGATAAACACTGTTGCAGAGGACAATGAATTATTTGCTTCATTTTCTGATTCATTTTCAATGAAATCGAACAAGTCGGCTAGTGATAACCTATAAAATAAATGCATTTTTTACTTTACATAAATAATGACTTCCATGCATGAAGTCCGTTTAAACAGACGGGGAAGAAAACACGTGTTTTTTTAAAGTTAACCTTACAAAATTATTTATGTTGCAATTATATAGAACTAGATACCTAATAAACTATGTTTTTTTACAGTTTGTAGCATCTGACTAAGTTTATTTAAAACTACATCAAAACTTACCCGCCGTTTCTCGTATAATTCAGGATCCATTATCAACCAAAATAACACAAAATAATTTGCTGTTACATAATATGTAAGCACTCAGCTGCTTTATGGTTCATCGGGAACCTATTCACAACTGCGCAGTCACCCCACTCACACAATATGACCAGCAGCCAATGAAATCTCAACGTCCGATAAAACGGACAGTATGCACTAATGGGTTAAAACAGATTTCGATTTTGATGAGGTCGAACGATATTATTACGCTTTCGAAATTTTATTAAATGAAACACGTGGTTGGGGCCAAAGTAAGTTTTTGAGAAAGTTTCTGCAGTTTCAAAGTTCAGGCCAAGATGTCAGATTTGTGAATCTAGACGAAATGTGGATCTATCAAAATGATTCTGATATCCAACGTTGGGTGCGCGATTCTGACATGAAAAGTAATCCGTCCAAAACTAAAAGTGAAGGTGACAGGTATACGATTTTACACGCGGAGTGTAGTTTACGGTATTTGGAAAACTACTATTTACTCAATTCTGGCAACTAGGATCGGGATTATCATAAAACTATGAATGGGAACCGGTTTCAAAATTGAGTGATTAAACTGCTGATTCCTGCACTGTCAAAATTACCCGATAATTGTGTGGTGGTTATCGATAACACTCGCTATCATTCGGTGCAATTAGTCAAGCTACCCCCATTTTCTAGTAAGACAGATCAGCCGTAAGAGTGGTTGGTTACGCACGGGATCAAAATTGAGGGCAAAATTACAAAAAAGCAACTGTGGAACAAAATTCAATCTTTTAGGTCCAGCGGGAAAAATTGTGTAGTTGATAATATTTTGATTAGCATTGTCCTTACCATTTTCAACATAACGTTATTGAAATGGCATGGGATTTTTGTAAAAATTATTACAATAAGCAAACAAACCTCAAATTATGGCTTGAGGCTTTATCAAATAGTGATATGGATTCTACTGGTAATATAATGCAGTTGGAATAAAACCCCAGTGTTTAGCATCAAAATTGTTGTAAAAATGCAATTAAATATTTGATTTTCGTTAGGTCTTCCCCGTGAATAGGAAACCTCTAATCTTGTGGTCAATTCCAGTTAGCTATGAATTAAATGGATACATTTCTGGCTATTTACTTTCATTAATGAAAAGACGGAATTTAGCAAATTTTATCAAGAAAACGAATCTTCACATTGGATTACTTATGAAAAATCGCTGTGGATAGGTTAAATTGTATAGAATCATGTTGATGTTCTTGTTACCCATTGGCTTTGCTACCGAAAAACTATGTTTGCACATAAACGTATCTCTTCATCGTGTGTAATAGCAGTAGGAAAATTTTATCACGAGCGCAAGTCTTCATACTGGATTACTTATAAAATTGCGCTCTGGATTTCCTGCTTGTCGACGTAATGGCCCAACCCTAAAATTCGGCAGAATAGGCGTAGTCAGCGAGATGGTCGTCGACGTTTTGGTGTTTTGGACCCTTAGAATATAGTGTAGGCGTATTGGGCATTGGGTAAAAGGTCAGCGTTTTGGACTTTGTCGGCGTAATAGCCCAATATTGAAATTCGGCAGAATGGATTCGCATTGGGGGAAATAGTAGTCGGCGTTTTGGCCTGGTTCGGCCAGATCTAATCATCTGAAGTATATGAAGAACCATGGATTATAAAAATCAGAACACAATTACATAAATTTGTACCGATCTGGTCTACCTTTGGAAAATATTTTCAACTTTGTGGCACTTCTAGTTATACCGTTATTTTAAAAGGAACCCCCATTTTTTACCATTTTTAGATTCCTTGTTTAATTTTAAGGTCACTTTATGTAAAGTGTCTTACGTTTAAAATTTACGTTTTCCCAGTTATTTCGAAAAATCAAATGACAGCTGCAGACTCCTACGGAAATCGGTGCTGCGCCATACCGCTACAAATTTCGGAATCGGACTTTTAGGATTCCATAACGGTTATTTATATATATATATATATATATATATATATATATATATATATATATATATGTTGATAAAGATTTTCCATTGAACTTAATGATAAATATAAACGTCGGGGGGAGAGGGGGGGGGGGTGAAGTAATCACTCCCCGGTCAGTAAGAAAAGTTAAACAAAAAGCTGAGAAATCACAATAAGAAAATCAAGACAATCCGTCAGAGAAATTGGCACATGAAGAAAATGGCCAAAATGAAAAAAACTGGTAGAAGACGAAAGCTAAATTCAATTTGGCAGAAGAACCTTGTAGTCTCCTTCAAGGTATTGCACCAACATCACTATTCCTGCTTGGAGACAAACTGCAAAGTCTCAGGGGAAGCGGCTAAGAGAAAATTATGATGAACAGTTCCGAAAATTTGCCCTATCCTTGCATTACATTTCTTCTCGTATCTACGAGTATGTTAGGAAGCAGTTTGACACATGTCTGCGTAGTACTTCTACTTTCGTATCCTGGTACAAATCAGTTGATGGTGGGCCAGGCTTTTGTAGTGAAGCTTTCAATGCAATCAAGTTGTACTGTGAAGCAAATGATGGTCGTCTCGTTATAACATCTTTGATGGTTGACAGTATGTCAATAAGACAGTTTGCTAAGTGAGACGGAAAAAAGCTTGTAGGCTATGTAAATTATGGTGTTGCTCCTGTTAAAAAGGCCTTGGTGTTCCTGGTTAACTTTGTGAATGGTTCGTGGAAGTACCCCGGAGCATACTTTTTTACATCTGGTGTTACAGAGGAACAGCTAGCGGGCTTGGGATCAAGATGCCTGCCACTATGGTGTAACCAAGTGTTCTCTCACCTTTGATGGGGCAATGAGTTGAGAAGCTATTTTAGTCACCCTGGAACTGGTGAAAAAGTGTATGTATTCCTAGATCTTAGAGACATGCTGAAATTGGTGCGGAACACAATTGGGGAGAGAAACTTACTCAACAGTGACGTTGTAGTTCAGTGGAACTTCATAACTGAGCTGTTCAAACTGCAGGATTATCGATAAACTCACAAAAAGCGATATCAATTGGTATGACCAAAAAGTTAAAGTGAAACTGGCAGCCCAGACCCTCGGTGAAACTGTTGTTGCAGACAAAAAACCTGCCAGGGTTTCAAAGCAACAAGTGCCTTCTGCAAAAAATCTAATTATCTGTTTGATTATCTTAATTCACGGTCGCCTAAGAGCTTTGGTACAAAACGCAGCCCTGAGTAAAAAATATGGATGGTTCTCGTATTATCAATAGCAATAGAAAAATCAGGCTTCTGGGATTCATGGTTTGCATATCAAGTACTTTAGGGATGTATGAGGACCTGATCATAACTCAAAACAAAATTGGTATATCTTCCAAAATCATCTGGAGCTGTTGTTTGCCAAAATTCGGTCAAATGGGATTGAAATAACAACCCCACAACAATTCAATTTGTCAGTGCCCTGAAGTCTTATGTAAGGAGTGTACGTAATATCTTAAAGAGATCCTAATGATTAAAATTTGGCTCATTCATAAAACAAAGGTAGGTTGATTTATCCTTCAAAAGCCGTTTTTGCTGTTTGTTCTCTTGTAGAGATACATTTTGGGGCACAATTTGTGCCCAAAAGTCCTGATAGTAGGCTTGTGTCTAATGGGAGAGTTGATCAGTTCGATCGTCATGGAGGCGCTAATAAGATAATCAGTGTCTGCATTGGAATTGATATCTTTGGCAGCCTGGTTCAACATGGTTTTGAACAAGAAGTTGGATCAAACCATATGATCAACCTGATCAGGCGCTTACCCACTTTATTACCTTTCAAGGTCTCTAAGTAGACAATCAAGGTTTTGTTTTGTAAATAATTCATTTTCTTTATTTTGTAAATACCTTTACTTTCTAAATATTTTGTTCTTACAATTTATTATAAATTTTGTGTTGTAAATTGTAAATAAACTGAATGAAATATCTATTCCTTTATCTATGAATGGTTTTTGTATGTTTTCTTTTTGTTCAATAGGTACCTAAACTATTTTTGAGACAAGTTAAGATAGTTATGGCTAATCTCTGAGTACAATTGCAGAGCAAACCAAACTGTGTATGAGCTTTTGAAGCAAACATTTGACGCAGCCTTTTTGAAAACTGGAATAAAACAAGAATTTCCCACAGTTCTGCTTTTTTACAGGTAACGTAAATTGCCCTAAATATTTCAGATTGTCTTTAAAAAATTGGGGAAAGTATTCAATATTCAGCTGGTAGCTATCCAGAGCTTTGTAGCTGCATAGCTTTCCGAGAGGGGGGGTTTTGCCATTCAGGCACTGGCTAAAATTAATATAATAGTGATTTGTAGTGAGTAGATATCACTACTTTGGTCAGCAAAAAATAGGTATCTCGCCGATGGAAAAAGAAATATTTAGTATTTTGACCTCTTAATTTAATGCTAAGAATAAGATAAATTTTTATGTTAAGAGATGGCTCTGGTTAATGATTATTGATAACACAATAGTGATTCAAAATTTCCCGCCCATTTGGGAGACCAAGATGTCGGATTATTGTACTATACGTTTTCAGTATATGGGAGATAGGAATTTGTTTCTCCATTACATTGCTATCGTCCTAGGTGTGGACAAACTTTACGTCACTGGTGCGACTAGCGAAAGATTTGGGCTTGACTCAAAAAGCGAGCAATTTTTTTAATACTTACAAATGTTTAAAGATAGGGTCATGTTAACAAAAGTTGTAAATTTTTGATTACTGAAGACGGTACCGTTGAGAAAATTGGGACATTCGATTTGAAATAATTAAGTTATGCAACTTTGAGGCATATTTTGAGGGTTATCAAAGACTTTTTTAGAATTAAAATAAATGAAAACGTAGCTTTTTGGGATCTTTTGAAACCCTAAAAGTCTGATTCCGAAATTCGTAGCGTATGAGGGGGCAGTACCGATTTCGGTGGGTGTCTGCAGCTGTCAATACTTTATAATTTCTCGAAATAACTCGGAAACGATAAACTTTACATAAAGTCACATTAAAGTTAAACAAAGAATTCAAAAATGGGGAGTTCGATTTAAAATAACGAAGTTGGCTTTTGGTATCACCGAAAGTGCCACAAAGTTGAAAATATGTTCCAAAGATAAATCAGGTCGGTAAAGATTTATGTAATTTTTTTCAGATTTTTATAGTCCATAGTTCTCCAGATACTTCTAATCATTACCGTCATCTAGGGTGAAGTCGGACAGTAGTGGCGTACTTGGAGAAGTGTCCCTTCTCGCACTTCTTTTTCGCTTTCTAGCACAAATATTACAAAATCAGGATGAGATTTGTTAAAACACGTTAGTTGCACTTGTGAGTTAGTCCCCTGTAAACGTCGCCGCGATTAAGTTCAGTTTTCAATATTTTAACCCGACTTAAAGTTAAAACGATTTTTTTTTTAATTTAGAGCAATTGTTGTTTATAACATTTGAGTGTTTAAACCGAATGAAGGTAAGAAAAAGTTTATACGTCTATTTTTATTGGCATATATTTGTAATACTTTGTAGGAAATTCCAAGAAATTAGTTTTTTATTTATTAACTATTCATTACAAAATTGTCTTTTAGCGTGGCAAAGGGTAACATAATGGTTCGTAACTACATTTCTGAAGAAAATTTATTAAATGCGATAAGGGACATTAAAAATAAAAATGAAACATTAAAAGAGTCTTCTGCTTATTATAATATCCAATATCTAAGCTCCATGACAAAATTAAAGGTCATACAAATAGAAATCATGGCGAAGAAACCGCCTTGACTAAAAACGAAGAAAAGTTTGCAAAATGAGGTTTTCCGATCACACTGGTTAAAAATGATCTAGACCGGAAAGGACGAAGAGCAAAATCTTTCAAGAACAACATGCCTGGTATGGAGTGGCTCTACAAATTCGTTTTCTTCTTCTTCCTACTTCCTTGATAGGCTTACACCTGTTCCATCTTCGGATGCCTTTTCATTGAATATCCAGGTTGTCACTCCATCTTTTTCTTGGTCTTCCTGTAGTTCTTTGACCACTTGGTGATTTATCTCGTGCTATCCTTACAATTATGTGCTCCCCAATTCTGCCTATGTGGCTGTCCCACTCCTTCTCCCTGTTCAATATCCATCCGTTTATGTTTTCTATGTTGCATCTTTGTCTAAAGCCCCACTTTATTTGGAAGAAATGGAGATTACTTTATTTTGCCTCGGAACTAGCTCAATCGGTTCTTGTACTTGCAAGAAAAAGGGGTGGTTCGCTCTGATTATGTCGGTTTGCTCGCTTTGTAAAATTAGCCCACACTGAGCCATAGACTTATAATGGTTTAAGCGTATATTTTCCTATTATTTACATTACTAAATTATTTCAACTTAAAACTAGGTATGTACTTGAAATTCAATTAAAACAAATAACAAAAAGGGTACTTCTAACTTTCGGTCCTCGTCTTAGTACGACAATGGTCGTGGCCCTCGGCTTATGCTGTCCGCTGGATATTCTGTGAGAATATCTTTAATAGCGGTGGTTATGTTCGTAAATGATTCACTTTGCGTCTTGCTTTAATGTTAATTAAATCTAAGTGATCAAAAATAATAAATTATTAGGGCTGAAGCCGGCCCTGTTCTTTTACAGAAGCAGTAAATGTTATAATACACTTAAGGGATACCGGATAAACACGTGCGGGGATATGATAACGCCGGACGTTTACTCTTCCTACCTGCGAAGGCCTTTTATAGAATAATCGATATCTTAAAGAAGCATGCTCGTATATATGTGAAAATACGTATTTTAGTTTTGCTTTGTAATAGAATAAAAGCTTTTATACTTGGATTTTATAATAAAATTTATGTTGATACTAAATAAATTTGTTTCGGGATCACGTATTCTCAGTTAATAGTGCGAGGTTATTAATTGAGAGCGTTAATTATTTCTATTAATTTGGAAAAATTGTATTCAATACAGAATTTATATTTTAACCAAATTAAATATTCATTTTTTACGAAATAAACGCTTTTACTATACCAAGTCGACTTCGCTTATAATTTAACACGCACACATCTTCTTATTTACACGAGATTTCACAACTACGGTAACGGAACTATTCTAATTACTTTAAAACGGAATAAAGTAAGGTTGTTACTTACAAGGGATCTCTAACTTTGGTAACGGACTTAAACGATTATCCTAATTATTAAAAACGGAATAAACTGTTATCTTTGGATCTCTCCCGCTGGGTGAGTAGTTAGGATGGCGGTTATTTATGTGTTCTAATTAACGCGTATTACTTCCGCATTTACACGACTTGCGGAGTTTCCTTTAATCACCAGGTGGTCAAATGGTATCGACCTACGGGTGTGTTGTTGCAGTCAATCTGCTGCTTCCTGCACGTTAATTGTCTGGCCTAGAGTAGACGTATTTGTGTGAGTTTGTGTGCTATGTGTAAATGAAATATCATTTACAACAGTCTGGGACGAACCCGTTGCGCTGTGAAAAGGTATATCTTTGTAGTTGACAAAGTTTAAGCAAACACCTTTCTATTCAACGGAGTAAATGAAAGATGACGCTGGGCTTTCAGTCCTTCGTAACATCGTTCAATCAGGAGGTTGTGTATTTTGACTTTCGTGCGTTCGGCCTTAGATTTCAACAGCTCTAGGCCCGTTGAACGTAGGTGATGTTCAGGCGGCGGTGTCGTGTTTAATAACTATGACGGCGGGTAGGATAACTACAACAAACCGTTCGATACGTACAGCGGCCGACAGGTAACGGATCTGCGTACAAGCAGATGTCGACGAAACCGATCGACGCACAGGTAGCGTCGGCGGAACGGATGCTTACAGGTAGATGTCAACGGAACGGATTTACGAGCGAGTGATCGGTGCAACAGCCCGACACGCAAGCAGCAGTAGACAATGGAACGGTTCGGCACACGTGTAGCAAGTGATCGGTGCGACAGCTCGACACACAAGGAGGAAGTAGACAATGGGTCTCGCGGTTTTATAGAGAATCAAAACAGCAGTAATCCGGGACGTTATATTCCAGTGATTTTCGCATGACTTGCCTGGGGACAAAAACCGCGTCATTACAGTATTTTCCAGATCTGTTTATGAGCTAGTCCTATATCGATGATAATCTTGTTGGTTATGATTTTTGTGGTCAGTTCAGAGCAGTGTTATGTAGATTTATTCCTCTGTAATTTTCAGGTATTCTTTTATTGCCCTTCTTAAACATCATTATCATGGTGCTAGTGTGCCACCTGTTAGGTAGTGTGTGGCATATAAGAATTTTTTGTATGAGTATTTTTAATTGTTCAATGAGTTCATTTCCACAATACAGTTCGTTTGGGATTTTATCCGGACTTGGAGGCTTTCGGTTTTTCAATTTCCCTAATGCTTATTTGATCTCCTGTTTAGTGACCATTACATTTTCAGTAATTATCTCTGGGATTTCTGGTAGGGTTCGATTTTCACTTGCCCTAAACAATTCAGCGAGATAATTAGTCCATGTATTAATGTTTATTTTGTTTGTTTCTGTTAGCTCACTTATTTCTTTTCTCTGTGTTCTAATGAATGTCCAGATCTGCTTTTGCAGTCCTTAGAAATCGGCTTCCATTCTTGAAGAGAAAACTTGCCGGTATTCGTCTTTTGTTTTCTTTACTAGTGCTTTAAAGTTGTTTGTTGTGATCTGTGGTTTAGATATGATTTTTGTTTTTCATTTCATTTAATTTGATTTTTTATCGGAACCAAGGGGTTTTGTTGGTTTTCTTGTGATCCATGTTTATTGGTCTGGTTCCTAACGCTTTACACCTGCTGACATTATATTGGTTTTCAGTTTATTCCACGCCGTTTCTATGTCGTCTATTTTATTTGCTTCTATTTTAGATGTTAGTCGGTTCTGATATAGATTTTTGTTTTTGTTTTCCTTTTCATCGTTAATCGTATTTTACCAATAAGCAAGCTGTGATCACTTACAAATTCGTAAAACCGACAAATGTATTAACCGAAAGATTTGCTCAAAATCTAAAACGGAGCAAAGCAAATGTAGATAAAAAAGATCATAATAGGTATTTCGAAGATTTACTGAACTCGTTAGAACAAGTGGAACCTTCAAATATTAGCAAGTATGACGAGACTAACCTAACGTATGATCCCGATAGAGCTAAAGTAAGTAAAATTAAGATTATTGTGTAATAGTTTTTAAAAGAACTCCATTGATTTTTAACAGGTGTTGTGTCGTCGCGGATCTAGAAGAGTTAAAAGAATTATGGATTCCAGTAAACAAAGTACTTCTGTAATCATGCCATTAGTGCCTCTGGCAATATGCTTCCACCTTATGTGGTGTATAAAACTTCACATTTATACCCTACATGGATCTAAGGAGGTCCTGAAGGCGCAATATATAACAACGAAATCTGGCTGATACCATGACGTTTGAAGCTTGGTTCGAAAGGATAGTTTTACCATATCTACGAAATATAAACGGTATAAAGGTCATCATCGGGGACAACCTAGCTAATCACACATCAGTACATGTGTTTAGATTATGTGAAGTTAACGCTGTTTTGTTCTGTCCATACCCAATTCTATGCATTTACTCGAGCCATTAGAAGTGGTCTTCTTTGCTCCTTTCAAAAAATGTTGGCGAAATATTCTGAATGATTGGAAAAGTAAGAATAGAGGTTGTATTTTAAAGCCAGATTTTTCAAGGTTATTTAAACAAACTCGAAATAATCTTGAAAACATGGACATTCGAGCTTGTGGAATAATCCCTGTTGTACCCGAACAAGTCTTAAAGAAAATTCCCGAAAAGAACCTAGAGGACCATAATCAAGAACAAGAAGGAAAAATCTGGTTGAACGCCCTCCAAGAGTTTTTGAAAAAAAGTAGAGAGCAATCCACGAAATAAGGGTCAAAGGAAACGGGATCAAGGTTGCAAGTTGCCCCACGTAAAGCAGTTGGACAAAAAGATGTGCTACGCAATCAAAATAATGAAAGTGACTAGAGTGCTAGTAATAATAGTGAAAAGAGTAAAGATAGTTTTGATAATAGCAATAGTGAGTTAGAAGAAGATGGAGGAAAAATGACAAGAAAGGAAACGAAGAACCTATCGATGAAAAAGTTTGTATATAGTTTCTATGTCGGAAAACATAAAGAAAAATATTATGTTAGCTGTGTAAGAGAATTTCGACCCATTTCAACCATTTTACGATTGATCAAAAACAACTGCAAAAAGTTGAAGATGGGCTGAACCAAACACATCTCAGAGTATTCCAAGATTGTGTAACGCGATAGAACAGTACCTTTTACATGTTTCTGAGGATAAAAGGTGCACTAAGCCTTTATTTTAACAAGCATAGCAGTGACATTGACTCAATTTTGTGAGAAGAATGGAAAATTATAGAATGCTGAGTTGAGTTATTGAAACCTTTTGAGGAAGCCACACGGGAATTAAGCAGCTCTTAGTCCCTTATATCATCTGTGATTCCAATCAATCAAATGCTTATAAAAAAAACTGGATGATTTTCTAAGATCGGAAAATTTTTATCCTATTCGACTGGCAAGCACGACTTTGAAAACTGAAGTTTCTGCCAAATTTTCTAGTTTGGATGAGTATAATTTATTTGCCCTATCTTCTTACTTAGACCTTTGCTATAAGCATACATTTTTCAAACTAGTGTCGGAAGAAAGGATTAATGATGAACTATTGAAGATCAAAAACATTGATAATGAGAATACGGTCTCAACGAATTCTGTAAAATCTAAAAGAATAAGAATGAGAGATTCTCCGGAAAAAACTACAGAACAGCCAGGGCCCCTACGGCTAGTAAGCCATGCCTAAAAAGCGATGTGGCCATGATGCCAGGTTCTTCAAGTGAAGATGAAAATCACGCGGAAACATCTAACAACAGTGACCCGGTACTATTCTCAAGAAGGAATTGCTCTTGTTCCAAAACAAAATAAGAATTCGTGTATCTAAAAAGTGTTCTAAATGAACAATTATTTAGTGGTGCGGGATTGATCTACGAACCTCTGCGAAATAGGTTAAGACCTGAAAAGGCAGCGACATTTATTATATATTTCTACTAACAATAGTTTGTTATAAAATATTATGGCAGGTTGCGATAGCAGGTGTCCTACCCATGGTGGCTTTATTGTCTGACCGTCTAGACACCTAGCCTGCGTCAACCGCTGGTTCTAGTTGTTGACATTATAGGTGTCTGCAGTTTTATCAGTAGTGTAGATCTGTTTGTGAAGGAAGGTTTGTAGTGTAGTGTTTTATATGAACATTCTTTTATTTATAAAAATGTATAAATTTGAGTTATTTTATGTGTATGTGTTCAACAATTATGGAAAAAAAAATCATAACAATCGAAGAAGCGATTGACTATTTTCACTCACTTTAGCGATTCTGAGTTACCTGACAGTTCTGATGAGGAGTTTGACGTCTGCCAGTTACCACCTGATGAGGATGATTGTTTAACGGACGAAGAAAATATTAATGAAAATGACCTTGGAATTGTTCAGTCTACAGATGTTTGCGGTGAAGTTAGTGTTATAGTGGCATCTCAAAATATTTAAGAACCTAGTTTTCCAGAGTCTATAACTCACAAAGTTAAATAGGTTCAAAAAAAATTACAGAGCGCAAAAAATAAAAAGACAAATTAGACAAAAAGGACCGATTTGGATAGATCACTTCTTTCTAATGATATACCAAAGGTGAGCGACAAATATCCTAATTTAGTAAATTTAGAACCTACAGAATTATTTTTTGAAAAGGACTATATTTCCCACCTGGCCAGCATGACCATAATCTATGCAGCACAACATGGCACATCAATGATAATTGAATTGACTGACTGCTCAGTTTCTTGGATTGTTGCTATTTAGTGGGTACCACGCAGTTCCAAGTGAAGATTTATATTGGAGTTCAGCTGAAGACACAGCTGTGCCCATTGTACCATCAGTCATGTCCAGAAACCGTTTTCGTGAATTGAAAAAAAATGTTTACATTATGGATAACACGACTCTGAATCGTAAAGACAAATTAGCAAAAATTAAGCAAATATATGATGAGCTGAATAACAAATTTGTAAAATTTAGAATGCTCCATAAGCAAATCAGTATCGACGAATGTCCTACTACGGCCATCATTCGTGCAAAATGTTTATTCACGGGAAACCAATTCGGTTTGGGTACAAGATTTGGATGATGTGCTCTGCAAATGGCTATCCTTATAAAATGGATATTTTTAGCGGTAAAAGTACTGACAGTCCTGCAGAACCTCTTGGTACTCGTGTTGTAAAAAATCTACTCACTGCTCAAATAACCCTTTGCAAGTAGAAATATACTTCTACAATTTTTTCACCTCTTACGATCTATTAGAAAATTTACGAGAAAGAAATATAAAAGCTACAGGAACTGTACGATACGGAAGAATAGCCAAGTGCGACTCGACTGATAAAAAACAAATGAGCAAACTCAATAGGGGGCATTTTGACTATATGACTGATGGTTCTGTTTATATTTGCCGCTGGAACGACAACTTGGTAGTCACCATGGGTTCGGCCCATCAAACTCATCTGCCATTGAAAACAACAAAGAGGCAAGTATTTGTCATGTCATATATTATACTTTTTCTTATTCTGTATTTTACTTCACTTTTATAATTTTTTTTAAATTATCAGGTATTCTCGTGAAAAAAACAAAAAGATCGACATAAGCCAACCCCATTTGATCAATCAGTATAACATTGGCATGGGAGGCGTTGATCTGTTAGACAGGATGTTATCCTCCTATCGGCCAAGGCTTTGCTCAAAGAAATGGTGGTGGAATCTGTTTTGAAACGCTCTCAATATGACTGTAGTTGCAGCTTGGTTGCTGCACAAAGAAGTTCATCAAAAATCGTCACTACTAGCGGACCACCTAACTTTCCGCCAACAGGTTTGTCTATTTTATTATTCTAAAAAGATGGTAAATCAACTGTTTGCGTCAATTTTACCTAATTGTTTATGTGTAGAAACTCAGGTAACCGTGGTCCTAATCAGAGCAGCACCAAGGAAAACAGGCCCAAAGACAGGACCAAAAGTAGCCATCTCTAACTTTTTAAAAAAGGCAGATAGACACTTTTTAAATCGACCACCGAAGGGAGATGTGCCCAGTGAAAAAAAATACAACTCTCCAATGCAACGAGTGTCAAAAACGTATAAAGGGTGATTGAAAAAGCGCGCCGGTTTTAATTATAACAAAAAACAAAGTTTATTTTAAAAAAATCATTTACAAAAGACATAAAGCTGTTAATCAAACCTTCCCAATTTAGGAATGGAAAATCACATCGGGCATATGTCCCCCTCTACTTTGCTGGCATGCCAAAACTCTCTTCCTGTATTGACACTATCACGAACTACAGCAATGTTTTCAACAGACCGGCCAGATCTAGGACGACCAGAATTTTTAATGTTGAGTGTTGATCCTGTTTCAATAAACTTTGTCATAAGTCTGCGCACTGTTGATCCATTTGGAGCTTCATTACGCCCGAAAATCGCACGAAGTCGTCGGACAGTTTCTACAAAAGTTTCTCCATATTGATAAAACGTTTTCACGATTAACACACATTGTTCAGTAGAAAAGGGTTCCATTTTGACACACAGAATGAAATCGGAATATTAGCAGATGTCAACTTTATAAACAACTATGTTGCTAAGCAACAAACAACAAAATGGCGAGCGATCCAAAACCGGCGCGTTTTTTGAATCGCCCTATACATTCAAAGTGTTTCCCGGTATATCATGGACTTGTATAAATATAGCACAACTTCTGTATACACTTAAATAAATTTATGAGTATTAAATATTGTTTTTTTGTAAATATGTTTATAACTAAAACAAATTTTGTGTATTAGCTGTTCATATAGGCTAAACCCGTTTTTCAGATACCCTGAACCCGCCGATGGTCGAATTTTCGAACATGCTGGAAAACACACGGGGAAAACAAAAATTCATGATAGTGTGATAGAATCTCCACAAATATTTAGACTTAAAGAGAAGAGGTAAGTAGTAGGGAGACACTAGACGCCATATTGGATTTTGACGTCACAAGACCGCCCACGTGAGAGACCGTATTTTTCACACTTATTTTTTATGGTTTCTTTTCGGAGGCCCTTTTCAACTCAATTTTTTTTACCCGCTCACGTATGAGACCGTATTTTCAACCCTTTCTTTTCAAAGGTTCTTTTTCAACCCTAATTATTTTTTACACACCCACGTGTAGGACGTGTTTTTCACCCCTATTTTATGACAGCTCACGTATAGGATACGTATTTTCTACCCTATGGTTTCTTTTGGAGGGTCAACCCTAATTAGAGCCTTTTTTGCACATGCTCACGTGGGGGGCTGGTCTTGGTGCTGGGGCTGGACCTGCACCTAGGTCCTGGACTTTGAGTTGGTCTTAGGGTTATTTTTGATCGTCATCTAATTAAGGTCCCTCTGACTATATTAAGAGCAGTGCCCCTGGAGGTTAGGCAAATGCACACGCATGCAATGTTGGAAATTGCATAATTAATAATATATTATTATTAAAATTATCGATCCTATTGTTTTAAAATGGTCAAATGCTATTGGATGATCTTTTACCTATACGAGAAAACGTCGTATTTCTAATAAGGAGGTTCTTGTTCTTGTAAGGCACGTGTAGGGCTTCGCAACTTGTTCTCAGGCCTTCGCCCCCTGACCTGAGATGGTGTGGGAACCTAACCTTATAAGACAACTGTAGAGCTTAGTCCCTATCGTGCCCCCCTTGATGCAATTGTATGAGGGTTTTAACTTAATCTTACCG
>JARFJB010000237.1:1547500-1557500 GCA_036346205.1 Vesta saturnalis
CTATAAGCTTAATGATGGGATATACAAAAAAAAAACTAATAACCTTAGAGTCGATGTTAGAAAAAAGTAGTCTGTTCTACAATACTAACAATTAAAAAAATAAACCCATTACTGCTAAACGTAGTTAATTATCAAGTTTTTTAACTACAACTTTCATCGTTTGAGTTTAAATTTTTCGTGATTCACTACTTTTTAGATTTGCATAAAAAAATTCAATTTCGATATTCAAGATATAGCGGAATAAGAAGAGCAACAAAAATAGTGATTTAAAACATTTTTCCGACTTTTTTTCGGTCTTACCGTTTCTAATTTTTTATTTAACCAAATTTTTCATTGTTCTCCTTTCAAACTAACGTTAATTTTAATATTTCTGTTATGATATAATTTTTGTATTATCTAAATGAGAATTTTAACCATTTTCTTATCAGTCAAGACTTAAATTTAGTCATAAACACGTCATTAATTGGTCACTGCTGGTTTATTTTTTCTCATTGTAAATTAGAGAGTTCGCGTAATTAATTAAAACTCTAAAAAAGGAGAAAATTAGTATAATCCCGTTCTGAATTTACTTAAGTGTAGAAATTCGAAATTTAAGTACATACAAGAACATGATACATAAATTTTAAACGCGCAACTGTAATTCTTGTACTTAGTTTCGTTAATTATATGTAGCCTTTTTTCCTGTTATAAACAATTTGTTATGTAATTTACAAGATTTTTATCAACCGATTAAAAAAAGGCTTTTACATCCGTTTTTCAATGCTTACGCATTTTGTAATATCCTAATTTAATGCGGAAATAACTTACCATAGTGTTGTGCCTTGTTGACAATTGGAGCACATTATTAATTAACATAACAACACGTTTAATAATTAATACGGTTTATGAGTCTTACATTTATTAAAAAGTTAAACGTAAGAAGGTTCACATCACAATTATTATTATAGTTCCTTCTTTAGTCTTTATTGTATGAAAGTTACCGTGGAAATGAAGAAGCAATTGGCCGCATGCACCTGTTTTCGTGTTCATTCACCATGTATACACAAGAAAGCTTCTTTCCATTTCCTCTTTGAGGGGTTAAATTACGACGCGACGCTTTTACTTTGTCTCGCTTATTCACATATTGTTTGTGTAAAGAAAGGTTAGACGCGTATCCATAGTTTCAAGCGAAACGGTGTTTGTTCCCTCTTGATTTAAATCGCCCCCTTTATATAAACTATTCGCTTCTGATCTGTGACAAAAAAATTCTTACAACGAAATCAATTGCAATTATTTTAATGACCATAAAAAAACGGTAAAGTTTTGCGTATTTTTAACGGTATTGATCGTATTATGACTAATTTTTGCCTTAGATCTGTACAGGCTTTAAAAGACATGAAAGGAACGATGTTGATACTAATTCTACTTTTAACTTATTACTTATTACTAGGGCTAGGATTTATATGCACTTAAAAATGCCAAAATATGCATGCACTATGCACTATAAAATTCTGAAATATGCACTTAAATATGCTCTTAAAATTGGAGATATATGCATTAAAAGCAATATTTTATAGAAAATATGGGTTTTGGAGTTCGGAAAAAGAAATCAAAAAATAAAAATAATCACATTAATTTATTTTATTTATTAAAAATAATACAACTTTACAAAATAAATTTAGCCTATATATTAAATGAATTACTATTTACAATTATATACATTTTTAAATTATCAAAAGTAAAACTTTGTCGATTGTCTGTAAAAATATTTTTATATTTGGAAAAACTCCTTTCAACATCGCAAGATGTAACTGGAGCGTATTTATAATTGTTCAATTTGACTATACTATATTGCGTCATCTATTTTTCTAATTAAGGCAAAACCTATATTTTTCTTTAAAACATATTTCATTTTTTTATGTACTGCAAGGCCCTTTGGATCTTTAACTTTAGCAAGAGAGGTACTAATATTATCTACCAGATTAATACTTTCTGAAATTGAACAACCTTGTCTTTCTAATAAAGAAAAAAATTTGAAAAAACAAACAGTAGTTCTTCTTTAATTCCTTTCGCATTAACTGCGTCTTGTGCATTTTGTATACAAAGTGCATCATCTTTGTTAAGTATGTTTACAATTTCTTTAATTGTATCAAAGTAATTTGAATAATATTCTGCTGCAGACAGCCAGGTACCCCATCTTGTTATTACAGGCTTTGGGTACAGTGGTATTTGGTGTGCTATTTCCTTAAATGTTACGAAAGACTTTCTTAACGTTTGAAGTTAAATTATTCACTTTTGGATGTACTGCCCGTACTTTTTCCGCGATTCTGTGTAATCCATGTGCCAGGCAGGTGAGATGAATAATCTTCGAGTATAAGGGCATCCGTACACGATCCACATTTTGCCGTCGAACCGACTACAGAATTGCCGTTGCGTTCCAGCGAACTGAAGCCCCCCCATAAGAAATGCTGTACCCTCCGTCAACGACGCGAACGTTTGTCGATACGTACGTACGCTCCTACTGCATTTCCTTTTTACCGTCGTCTGCAGGTTATGAAACTTCGCCGTCTTCTGAATAAGCTGTTGTCACTGCTATAGCAAACAACAGATATTTAGGGGCGGTTACATAAGAAGCCGGGAACCGACAGAGCGGGAAGAAGCAAGCATCTTCAATCAACGGACATCAGCGGCCATCTTGTTCCAACCGACTAGAATTGAACAATACGTGCATAGTTAGGTAAAATTCAAGAAAAGGACTGGTTGAAAGGACGGGTTAAGGTAATATTAGGTTAATTAATTGTAATTAAGTAATAAAAATTAGAAATTGGTGTACATTTATTGAGCTAGCTAACAACAGCCCTCCAATCGAACAGAACTCTCAACGTCCAAGCCTTTACCCGGCGGGGTGTGAGGCTGCACTCCTGTGAGAGTTCAACCTTCTGAAAAACATTTTTTTAAGAAAAAATTTTCTATCCTAAAGTTCAAGTGCCAACTAACAATTGCCATGGTGAAACATGGCAAACATCTCCCTCCCTCACCTGCCCCCGACGAATTGACAATACAGGAGTTAATACCACACCCGTACGTCTTACCGACATTACCACCGACTATACCACCAAGCACCCACGCTAACGTAACTGCTACGACAAACCCAACGACGCAGGCAACACCAACTACACGACCACAACCTAACGTACTCCCCACACCACCAAGCACTTACGCAACAAGAACTGCTAGACCAATGACACCAACAATGACGGAGACGACGACCACTATCTTATCTCCAACCGCATCCAATACATCCTCTACCTCCGCTACTTCCTCCACAAGCACTTTTTCAACTTCCTCTTCCTCAAACGACTTAACCAAACCCAAATACTGCATCCGCAACATCCCTACCAACATCAAATCCCAAAAACAACTCTACCAAACCCTTCTAACCCTAAACCTACCGTGGACTGAGCTTAAACTCAACCACAACCACACCGCGCTCCTTATCACCAATGTTCCTATACCAGTCAGCAAAACCTAAACGAAAATACAACACCTTTTTGGTATCCCCTCCATCTCCTTGCAGCAACTCACCGGCCCTAGACCTTCCCTTACCTCTAATAAGACCAGACCAAATTCCTATTCCTGTGTCATCCGCGGAGTTGACCAGGGCATATCCATGACCGAAATCACTGATTCCATTGACCTTCCACATGTTACCCGCGCAATCCGCATCATCTCCAAAATCACGGACCGTCCCACATCCCTAATCCGAATCATTACCGATTCAAAATCCACCCTCGATTGCCTGCTTGCACGTAGGGTCTGGATGTTCTCCAGGCACTACGTTTGTGAGCCATCCCAAATCCCCAAACCAATACCTAAATACTGCTCCATCTGCACGCAGTTGGGACACCAAGCGGTAGATTGTCCAACTCCACGAACCTTTAAATATCCTTCCTGTGGTGGAAACCACAAAAGCCAATCCTGCCCATCATTGTCTACGCCAAGGTGTAACAACTGCGGTGGCTCCCACGCAACTTACAGTTTTGACTGTGAGAAGCGTTGAGAGAATCCTTCTTCCTCTCTCTCACAAGCGGCTAACATCTCCTCTTTAGAAACCGCCTCCGCAACCAACTCCACTACTGAAGCAGACGACACCACCGTCGAACACTTCCTACGGATAGACCAATTCCTGAGAGCGTTCGCCTTCACTCTCGTGTCCGTCTTTCCTGACAAACGCGATCTTGTCTTGAAAATGATAGACCGGGCAGCGACGGTGTACCTGGACCGACACGTGTATTCCACCTGGATGGGTACTCGGGTCGCGTTCTCGACTCCTATTGTCCATTCCTAAACACATCCATCTCAACAACCTATCCTAACCTTAACCCATAAGTACAATGGCTTTAACAATAGGAACTTTTAACGCAAGGGGCATTCGACGGAAGCGTCCCTTGCTCAAAAACCTACTGACAAACGGCAAAATACAAATTCTCGCCATAACAGAAACTAAACTACACACGCGAGGCACACTTAATATTACACAATACAACACTTTCCTCAACAATAACCAAATCAGGGGAACCCGAGGTACAGCACTCCTAATACACACCAGATATCCATCAACCAACTATACTCTACCGCGGCAACTACAACACCTGGAGTGTGTAGCCGCCACGATACACCTCCCAGCCACTCCAATTATAGCCATCTCCTACTATAATCCACCCGGGATAAACACCCTATCCGAAGAACTCTTAGAGTTCATCGCCGACCTTCCTAATGCTGTACTCTTAGGGAACCTGAACGCAAGACACACACAATTCGGGGACACAGCTACCAACCACAACGGAATCATACTAACCAACAACCTACTCCGCCTGCCCCTATGCTTATCCCTCTCGTACTTTCCAACTGAATGGAAAATTTCAAACACAATTATGACGACCAAACCACGTTCGGACCCCACACAACCCTCTTCTTACAGACCCACCTCCCTACTGAACTGCATGAGCAAAGGCCTAGAAACCATTCTATCCAGAAGCCTTAGAGACTACCTCAAAGCTAACAACCTCATCCCAGATAGCCAATTCGGCTTTAGACCTAACCGTTCATGCCATGATCCATTAATCAAACTCCACACAGAAGTCTCCAGATCATTCAACCAACAATCCCGCTGCCTGGCAGTCTTCCTTGATATCAAACAGGCTTTTGATAAAGTCTGGCACGCCGGACTAATCCACAAAATCCAAACGCTCAATATTCCAATACACTTCGTCCGACTCCTTCTTTCATACCTGCCTGACAGAACTGTGAAGGTCAGGATAGGCACTACTACATCCCAGCCGTTTACGCCAACAGCGGGCGTACCGCAAGGTTCCGCCTTAGCACCACTCCTATACTTGCTATGCACACGACATTCCACAACCAGAAAACCAAATCATTACAATGACTCAATTCACAGATGACACTGCGATGTGGGAGACCAACCGGAAAAGTGAAACAGCGAACAAACTATTGTATTACAAGAATTCTCCAACTGGGCGAACAAATGGAGAATTACCATTAACCCCAACAAAGCCCAAACGATACTATTCCGACACCCCAACCTAACAAGACAACCTCGACAAACATCATACAACATCAACTTACAATTAAGGGACATACAAAACTACATCCACAAGACAAAATAATATACTTAGGGATTACCTTCACGAATACCCTTAACTGGAACCAAGACCTACAAAATAACCTAAACAAAGTACGGAACCGCGCAAACTTACTAAAAGCACTACGAGGACGCGACAGGGGTTCCACCCCAAAACCTTACAACATACGTACAAAACATACATGAGGCCCCTACCGTGCGCCATTGTACGCCTCCCTCAAACCCAATAACCTACAATCAATCGCTGCCGGTGAACGTAAAACACTAAGAACCATACATGGACTGGACTGCAGACTCCCCAACGACTTAACTATACAAACAGCAGACATACAACCTATCATAGACAGGATCAAGACACTACAAACAAAATTCACTAACCGCGGAGTGCACGGCAATACAAACGCAACTAAAAACATACTCAAAACTACATATTACACAAGCAAAAGACTATACAACCCGAAAAAACCCAGGAAGAAACTTAAACATTTACCAGCATTACTAACTCAACTAGTAAACGACCTACCAGAAGACTTTGACATGATCTTAGATGACACTCCCTATCTACTCCGATAAAGTGATTCCCCCCTTTTTTGTTAATGATGACGACCACAGCTGCGAAAATGGGAAATGGCACATGGAAATGGCGAAGTCTGACACCAACAACGATAATGACGACCAATGGCATATGGAAATGGCGAAATCTGACCCCAACAACGATGACGACCAATGGCACATGGAAATGGCGAAGTCCGACCCCAACAATGATGACAAGTGGCACATGGAAATGGAGAAGTCTGACCTGCAACACCGATGACGACCACAGCAAATGGAAAAGGCCAACGCGCAAACCACAACACTCTACACACACACACACACGCACGCACGCACGCACGCACGCACGCACGCACGCACACGTACGCACGCACACACACACACACACACACACACACACACACACACACACACACACACACACCACTAAACCAACACCTATATAAATCATAATAAAGTATATATATATATATATTTTTTACACAAAACAGCACAATATTGGAACCAACCAATTCAACACATGTGAAGAACAGGAAGGAAGCAGACCAGGGCTGAAGAGGGAGAAGACCCCTAAGCTGTCCCGCGGAAAAGAAGAACATAAGAAAAAGTATATCTATAAGCAAATAAACGACAAAAAAAGATCAACGAGCATTCACGAAAGTCGAAACGGGCATCTGCAGTCAACTTGCTGCCGATCTCCGCTGAGTGGTCTATAATCGCGGGCGCGTCCACTGCCGTACACGAACCACAAACTTGTGGTCCTGCTCAACCGCGTTAGGCGCGAATTTACTTCATAACCATACATCGTAGATAAAGCACGTCTCCAGTAGAAACAATGGACGATACATTTGATACAGATACATTTATCAGCGAAGGCCAAAATCATCCATGCATATGAGATTACAATTGCGAATCTTATATGAATAAAATTGAAATAAATAATGCATGAGCTGGCATGTGTCAGAAGTTTACAGCAAATTTTGCAGAGAAATCTATTGTTATACGTCCAATCCGTACTAGACGTCGCATATGCTTACATTAGTGAGCGGTTTGCCAAGTCAGCTACAGTGAAAATGGGCGGACTCGAGATAAGGAGTAAAATGATTGAATATCAAGCACCTTACACTTACCATAAATTCACAACTTGTACAGCAATATTCAGCAAATTGATCTGGAATAGAATTTAAATATCGCCCACACTGGCTAGTTCTGACAGCATTTTTCTAAATCTTGCAAAGATTCCGGCAATGTTCAAATCAGTAACCATCCCTATCACGAACGAAATTGTGAAGTATGCAACATGCTTTTACAATATCCATGGCGAAATCAACAGATACATTCATTGCTCTATGAAAGATCCTCCACTTATTTGCGAGTATTCCAAAGGAGAACTCAATGTACCTACTAGCATGGGAAAGGCGATAGTTAAAAATGTTCTTAGTATTACTAAGATGGTTTCCTCCGTATGGGCGTAATAAATTTTGAGATAGAGTAAAAGCCTCATCACCATCAAATAAATATGATAATGAAATTCTTCCATCCTGGATTCGCCGAGAAGATGGAATACTAAGTGTCTTTTGATGTAGTTTTTGTAGAAATCACACAAGCACACAAATAGCTAGCAAGATAAAAGAACTTTTTTTTCATAACTGAAGTATAAAGAGCCGCTATCTGTTTGCTTGATAATCCTAATGTGCTTTCCGTCTATGGCACCAATGCAGTTAGGGAAGTTTGCTCGTATTTGAAATTCGTTTGCAATGCTTATCCATCTTTCTTTCGTTGGCTGCGGTATGCACATGTCTTGTAAATTTATCCAAATTTGTTAGCAAACATCTCGAATTATTTTACCTATTGTTGTAGAACCACATTATACGAAATACCACGTATCCACAAATGTACATCCAGTTGCCAAATACCTGAAGCAAGATAAAAACTTTCATGCAATAAAATATTACTTGTTAATTTTTTAAACTAATTTGATTTTTTTAAAGTATTCCTAGGTAGGTTAACTACTTTATTTTTTGCCGCCAAGGGATTACAAAGAAAGTGGAAGACGTTAAGGGATGATTTTAACAAATAAGTGAAAAAAAATAAATCAGTGGTTCCGCAGCATCCACTAAGAGGCAATATGTATTTTTCCACCAACTGTCTTTTTGCTACCATTAGGAGAATCAAGGGCCGAGACACTTAACAGCTTAGCGGATACGTCTTCTCAAAATAATGAAGCCAAAAGGTTATGAGCCACCGAAAAGTCATCAGCAAAAATTAAAACGAAAGTCAGTCCAGTCTTCAGAAGACAAACTTAACGAAACAATGTCTCGGCACCTTGAAAAAAAATTAATAATGGAACGGATGATGGTGATGATAAGTATTTTCTTTTGTCGCTCCACAAAGATTTCACAAATATCCCAGAAGAATTGAAATTGGATGCAAAAGCTAAAATTGTTGGCGTACTGAAGAAATTCAAGGCAATCTCCTCTACGATTTCTACTGACTTTAATATGAGAAACAACATGCTTCGAAACCCATACAAGCAGCACACAAACCAGCCGCTCTGTAATAACAAACACCTATTGCAGATTTGCAGATATATTTAATTGAATATAGTAGAAATAAAAAAAATTGATAAAATATGTTCCTGCCGATGTTATATAATTTTAGCAGTAAAAATAACCTACTTCGGGCGTACCTACCTACTGATCACATAACTAAATTTATCTAGTTACTTACCTCAAAGTTATAGCAGCCCTCTCCTCAGCTGGAGTACTTCTTCTCATATTAGTGTCATAGCGTTCAATTTTCGATTTCAAAATTCTAAATAATTCATTAAATGAACTAATCGACATTCTAAAGTAATCAAAAAATTTGGTTCCATCTTGTCGGAGTTTTCCAAATAAATTATAAAAAGAACCAGAAGTGGATATATCCAAAGTGATCGTACTTTCCTACGTCTTCTTCTTCTCCTCAAAATAAGGAGTAGGAGTGCATGCTTCTTCTTCGAAATCCATAATATTTATAAACTGCGCGACTACACTCTGACCATACCATAAACAACCATGCAACTGACCACACCATCATAACGTACCTGTTTTGTTTGTGGGGTCAAACCGCGAGCTGCAGTCCATTTTGTGGTTATCCCAACTGCAAAATTTGGCTCGTGTACGGCCACTCTAATACTTGAAGGCCTGCTCCAGCCTTGAGCATGTAATGTAAGTAACAAAAAGGAGCACTTTCACAACAGAACCATGGAATCATTAAACAATTTTGCAATTGTCGAATTATTTGTATTTTCAAAAACATCCATGGTTAAAAGATATGAACGGTATTCGCCTCTCCAGTTAAAATGCCTATTATAACGTTAGCAACGTATGTGAAAATAAATTTTTACTAGAATAAATCTTTAGTTGCAACAACAAACTTAAATCATTATTTAAAGAACAACACATTATAAAAACGAGTATAGGAGAAATTCGGCAAAGAAATATTATGGATTTCGTAAAGCCTTCGTATTAGTACATCAGCCATTTAATCTAACAAAACAATAATTAAGTTTCTACGTACCTGCCAACGCTGTCTGTAGTTTCATCAATCGAAACCCAAATATAATTGTCACCTATAGCTCTTCTAATCAATTGGATGGTATCATGGTAGGGGTTTTTGAAATTTCTTCTAAAAAATGTCGAAATGCGGGGTGGTTAATCTTGCCTAATGGAATGTCCGCAGCCACTAACGCACTACACAGTTTTTTATTAAATTCCGCAGATTTATTACTAGCACTACTTAAATTATAAAGACATCCCGGCAACA
>JARFJB010000237.1:1562500-1595000 GCA_036346205.1 Vesta saturnalis
GTCCCTTGCGGAAGCCGTACTGGCGTTCGCTCAATCCTCTCCTAAATTCTGTTTCCGCTCCTAGTCTTCGTTTAAGTAATACAATCCTCAGTAGCTTGGCCATAAAATCTAATAGACAGATTGTGTCCCTTTATTTGCGCGGATTCCAAATGATTGTCTAGTAAATTTCATAACCTCTTCTATCAACAGCCCAACTTAGTGTTTCAAGTTTGAGTGAATTTATTGATAAAATTAAAAACAATGAACTTACAAAAGTAAATGTTCAACCCCACTCAACCTTTTTTCATTGTTTCTGAGCAGTAGAATAATTTCTTAAATTAACAGAGTTTTGAAACAAACCTGTTTCAAGATTAACCAAAAAATTTTCATACAAAAACATGGTATGACAATGGCTAACACGTGGATATGTGGATGATGTATTTGGAATCCTTAATACTAAAATTTGTAGTGTTGAGAACTTTGTAGAAACCTTAAATTCTAAATTTCCGACAATCAAATTTACCTATGAGATTGTTTCTTGATACTCTGGTAACAAGAAATGGTAGTAAACTAAAAATTCAAAACCAACGACTCCAATTACTGTAGGCAGTATAAACTCACGGATTGCTTAATTTTTCACTTTCAGTACAAAATTATATAATAGAATTACGCACTGTTAAATAAGTTGCTGCATACACCGGGTTTCCAAAGGAAATGGTTATAAATATAGTTAGGAAACAAACACATAGGATGAAAAACAAAGTATGTAAAATTACCAAACTATCCGGCTTATGCAAAAGGTCTATATAAATTCCTGTTAATTTAAAAACAGTCACTACTTCAGACAATTTAAAACTCTTTTAGGCACTTCAAAAGAGTTTATAAAATTACTTGTAAAAATTGTGAACAGATATATGTAGGGAAAACAAAACGGCCTATCAAAATTCGCTTTAAAGAACCTTTAGCTCATATCAAACATAAACGTTAGGGCAAGTCTGCCGTAACCGTACATACGTTTGATAAAAATGATGTAGTAGATGATTCAATCATTTAATCAAACATGTTAGTAATAAGTACGAAGTTGATTGCTATGTGAGTTTAGAGATCTTCATACAGAAACAAATTCTAATGAATAATGTCGATCAAGAACTTTTAAGCTATTCAGAACTCAATACATATTCCCAACTTTCACTTTCACCAGAAAAGTAACAAAGTGTTACTTCGCTGATGGTATACGTACATTAAAAATTTCTTTATTTCGTCTGTAACAACCTTTTTTTGTTGTTGTATTAAAAAGTACATTAATTTAAGAATCGTTCATTTATTTGGCGTAATATTAGAAAAGTTTTTAGTTATTAATATGTAGAATTGAGAATGGCAATTTAATTGGCATTTCCTAGAACAAATCTTTTGGGTGTAATATTACATAAATAGTTATAGTTCCCTTTCTTTTAAAAATTGGACTCCGATCATTGTATTTCGCGCAATGCGGACAACTTTGAGGGGCACTTACAGAACAATTCGAAAGCCCTATTTTTCTTCAGCTGAATGTTAAAGCAGAAGACATTGTTATAATGGTTTTACTTAATTTTATATTTGGTGCCATCAGATTTTGGTGGTAAGTTATTTTTAATTCATTATATTTAAAGCTAAAGCATTTGCTCGTTCAGGCACTCAGTACCTCATTATAGTACTTATATTATTTTATACTCACTTAAGGCACTTATTTACTTACTTACTCATACTTATATTTTAAATGGCTTAAGTTACTTATTTACACGTTTCTCTTCATTCAAATAATATCATCTTAAAATGCAATTTTAATAAAATAAAACATCAAGAATACAATAAGTTTAGTGGATTGAAAATTTCTACAAATACATAGTTGATCGCGTTGTTACAAGAATACGCAAGGAAGATGTAGAAACGCTTTCATACTGGTTGACCGTTCCGCATCCATAATTAAACACTGGAAGCTGTCTATAAGAAAATCATTATACTGAGGTATTTATGTGGTGATTTTATATTTTTTAAGCTTAGCTTTAAATCCTTTTTCTTTCCTCTCCTTAACCATCCATATATTGGGTAAATAAACTTAATTGCACATTGTTAATTTTTGATATTTACAGAAAGTGTTTATTGTTCATTATTTAGGTTTTGTTATTCCTATGACAAAGATAACATGGCGCTCGAGAATTCATTTAATTATATATTTTTTTATAATTTTTTACATTGTTTTTTTATTAATTAGAAAAAGGAAAATAATTAAGCAGGTGAGAAACAAGCCGCATTTCATGTGTGTTAACAAGTCAATATAGTAGAACCCTTCCTATATTTAATCTACCGATTGTGGACGAGACGGCATATAATTAGTGGTGAAAGGTTAGTATTTTAATTTGTTAAAAATTTGTATTTAGCGATATTACATTTGGCGTTTAATCAATATACAAATTACATCACCACTTTATTTTTGTTATTATACGTCCTAGTCGACCGACGATGCTGATAGCTTACCTATTGAAACGCATTCGGTGCTTTTTAATTTTTGTGTAGTATGTGGGTGTAATTTGTTTGTTGCAGGTCCTGTCACAGATTTAGTGTTCCAGATTTGTCGAGCGCTTACAATGTTATGTATTATAAGCGTTTTGTAACTATGGTTTCATATTAGTTGAGTTTATCGGCCTATTTCCACAGTTTTTCCTTTTTGAGCGCGGCGTTTCTGAAACGGGCTCTGGTTCCATCATCACGGTTAGTCTTGAGAAGGACTGTTTTCGCACTTGAGTAGAATTCATGTTATGATTTTTTCCCAAGAACTTGACTACTGTCAGATTCGAACTTAGTACTTTTCACTCACTAGTCTCATACCTTTACCGCTGAGCCACTGAATAATCTAATATATATATATATATATATATATATATATATATATATATAATTTTCGCAGTTGCGCAGAAGTTTATTGCGTGTGTTGCGTCGTAACTTATTGCGCAGTTGTATTGCGCTTAAGCTCATCGCGCATTATTGGTATCCATATGGGCTTCATTTCCACATTAGCGAGGCTAATTGGATTTTCTGCTAGTGCGAAGTATCTGGCTTCTTTGATTTTGCCACTATCTGTATGTTATCCCATTGGATGCGGTGGTTTTCGTTCCAGACACGTTCGGTGATTCTTGATTTTTCGGTTTCGGCCTTGCGGACGTTGTTCTTATGTCCCTTTGTTCTCACTTTGAGTGGTCTACTGCTCTCTCCTCTGTATGCTCTGCCGCATTCGCATGGTAGGTTGTATACGCAATTCTTGGAATTCTGATCTTCATTGTATGATTTGGTTTTGGTTAGTATTCCCCTGAGCGTTCTGGTCGATTTGAAGGCAGTGCATATCTTATATTTGCTGCCTATCCTTCGTATTTTGTCTGAGGCACCTTGTATATATGGTATTATCGCTATATATTTAGTTTTTTCCTTTTCGGTTACCCTTTCCCTGTTTAGGAGGTTTAGATCAGGATAGCATTTCTTAGTGTTTTAGATGTATTTCTTTTTCTTTGTCAGTCCTCTTGTTCTGAGCATATTGTTTCGCTCTATCATTCGCATTCGCCATAACTTCACGTTTTTGTGGTAATTGGAGTTGTAGTGTAGGTAACTCCCCGTGTGGGTAGGTTCCTGTATACACTTGTGAAAGTGTATAAGTACATCCAGGAATGGCAGTTTTTGTTCCGACTACAATTCCATTGTGAGATGATCTAGGAATTTATCTAGATTATGCTTGCTGTGTTGCCAAACTACAAAAATATCGTCTACGCATCTAAGCCACATCCTTGGTTCCTCCGTGAATTCGGATATCGCCAGGGAATAAATGGTATTTTTATTTTTTTCTGATTTGCTTTAAAATTGGTATATGTGTCTTCTAAATTTTCTTAATAAATTTTTCGATATTTGTATATTTGACCCATTTTCGCATCACAGTTAAATTTTCCAAATTCAAATCTATGGTCACGTGATAAATGTCTCAATGGATTTTATTGTCAGACATACAGAACCGCCAATGAGTTCTTCAAATTTCAATAATACAAATTTTCCATATGTGTCGAACTTTATGGCGGTAATTTATATATATATATATATATATATATATATATAATTTGTCTTCTACAAATATGTTTAAATCATATTGTCAAATGTTCCATTATTGTGTTTACAAGTTGCCGCGTTCGTCTAGTTTCATCCATTTCAACTTGTCCCTTATGATAGTGAGGTCTTATCTGGCACATTTGTGAATGGCCTTTCAAAGCTTAGTTTTTGGTTTCACGAAGTGTTGCGTATTTTGACCACGTTTTTCCCGGGGATAATGCTACAGATTAGTGTACTAATGGGTGCAGGTGAATTTCTCGAGCTACAATTGGTCTCAGAGGAATTCCTTCTTTAATCTTTGGTAGGCTCGGATTGCTGTAGTGTGGGTAGTCTAGTTCTCTGGTAATCGGAGAACTTTCCTTATGTTTTCAGTGTATGGTCTTTCGATTGATGGTGTGGGGTCTTTTGGTATTTTTACTCGCCCCCGTCATAGTTCTTGAATCTTACGGTTGTAAGTGTCCATATCCATTACTTCAGTCGCGTTTCCTTTGTCTACCGGGAGAATTTTGATCGTTGGGTTATTCAAGGGAAATGACCGCTCTCCTTTCTAGGTTAGAGAGGTCAGGTTTAGTTCGCCTAGATGAATCTACAACTGATCTAACCTTACTTCTATATTTTTCGGCTTCTTCAGGATCTACTTTCATAACTGTTTCTTCAATTACATCTCGGTGTTATCGCACAGTTCAAGCCTTTGTCCAGAACCTTCATTTCGTTCTCGTTCATTTAGAGATATTTATGACAGAGTGTTCGTGGTTGATGTTGGTTGATTCTTTCTTCTCCTTCATTACCTTTTCGAGTTTCTTGTGCTGCATTTCCTTGTGCATTGCCTTGGTCTTTGAATATTTACTTCTGGTAGCAGTATTCATCCTACCAAAGTCTTGTTCGTTCACTCGATTTAGAATGGTTTCTCTAATCTCGTTGGATTGGTGTTCGAGCTGGTATTTTCTGAAACGGTGATGTCTGATTCGTTCTTTGACTAACGCTTCGCTAGCTCTCTGCGATTAGTGATATTTTTCGGCTGTGTATCAACACTCCGATACTCCGAGAAACCAAGGATGTGGCTTAAATACGTGGACGATACTTTCGTAGCTTGGCAACACAGCAAGCATAATCTAGATAAATTCCTAAATTATCTTACAATGGAATTGAAGTCGGAACATAAACTGCCATTCCTGGATGTACTTACACACTTTCACAAGTGTATATACACTTTCACAAGTGTATAGAGGAAACCTACCAACACAGGGAGGTACCTACACTACAACTCCAATTAGCACAAAAACGTGAAGTTAGGCGTGGCAGAATGCTTGTACCATAGAGCGAAAACAATATGCTCAGAACAAGAAAACTTCAACAAAGAAAAAGAAAATATCGCGAAAACACTCAAAGAAAATGGTTACCCCGATCTAACAGCTAACCTAAACAGGGAAAGGGTAATCGAAAAATAAGAACCTAAATATACAGCGATAATACAAGCTATCTCAAACAAAATACGAAGGATAGGCAGCAAATACAAGATACACACTGCCTTCAAATCGACCAGAACGCTCAGGGGAGTACTAACCAAAACCAAACCACACACTGAAGATCAGAACTCCAAGAATTGTGTATACAACCTACCATGCGAATGCGGCAGAACATACATAGGAGAGAGCAGTAGACCACTCAAAGCGAGAACACAGGAACATAAGAACAACTTCCGCAAGGGCGAAACAGAAAAATCTAGAATCGCCGAACTTGTCTGGAGTGAAGACCACCGCATCCAATGGGATAACATACGGATAATGGCAAAGGACGAGAACACAGCTCGTCGGAAACTCAAAGAAGCTACATACTTCGCATTAGCAGAAAATCCAATGAGCCAAGCTAGTGTGGAAATGAAGCCCATGTGGATTCCAATAATGCGCGAAGAGCTTAAGCGCAATACACCTGCGCAATAAGTTAGGGCGCAACATGCGCAATAAACTTTTGCGCAACCACGAAAAAGTGTTTATTGGTTTTAATTAAACGCTTAAAATTTCATAATATATTACAAAGGTTTTGTTACACCAAAATTCCAAGAAATATATAGAATTAACTAAAAATGATACACTTTCTTTATTGTACAAAAATTTAGCTATAGGTAATTCACAATAAAGTACCAAATGCTAAACCGTATTGTCATTAGCAGTGACTGAATTACTTCCAAACCTAGGTATTATTCCTTTGGTGACATATTATATGTTTCCACATTTCTATACTTTACAAGTTTTTGATAAACCTGTTTCATACGTTGAATGTTGATGCGGCTTGCTAATGCATGATTTACAATTGGTAATGGATAATCTTTTCCAATTACACATTTTGATGCACGTTGAACATTTTCAGGAGCGATCCAAGGTTCATGTATATATTGTGTTGGTAAATTTTTCAAAACTGGTAGGTATTTTCTGAAAGAGATTTGCATTGGTTTATTATATTTGACGTGTGTGATTCGGACTTGTTTTTAGTCCAACTTCGCTTTTTTACTGGATCAAACAACTCTTGTGTAAAATTCGTACAAACAACATTATGTAATACTAAATGGTCCTATCAGAAAATTACAGACGACATTACTAAGATACATACGCTATCATTTCTTTAAAACGTTTCGATAACACTTACAGTTATCTTCGTCAGTAGTAATGTTTGTTAAAAATTGTTTAAGGTGTTGTAAACAATTTTGTCAAATTTGAAAAATTTTTCAAATTTGACAAAATGTATATCTAGAAACGTATACAAACGCTCACACTAATTTCTTGCTATAATAATTGTTGTTTATTTTGAATACATACAGTAATCGGTCCTGCTAAGTCGAAAGACTTGTCAGTAGGTTCCGGTTATAGAATATACACGAACTTTGGTTTTTACATAATAATACTTAGATCTATTGGCGCTATGTGGGTTAGTGCAACCTTGTATTGTATAGTATAACGTTGTAAACATGTAAAAAATAATATGTGCTGTAAATAATTATTGATCATTTCTTAACAATGTTTTTAAATTATGTACAAATAAAATTTTGTCAGCAGTGGGTTATAATTATTTAATTTTTAAAATTTAAAATAAATTTTAAAAATTTTAATTTAATTTTTAAAATTTTAAATTTGTAAAATAATTTTTTCCTTTGTGTAAATTTAAAAATAATTAATAATTAATTTTAAAATTATAAATTTTAAAAAAAAAATTTTAGTTTTACCAACGTTTTAAAAAATTTGAAATGCCAATTATAAACTTGGAAAAAGAAAAAGGTTTTACTAAACAAAGAAAATTTTTTAAAAGAAACCATGAAACTTTAGAAAATGTGAAAAAGTTTAATTTAAAAACATTTTTTTTTTTCAAATTCAAAGTTACCGTGTAAAATTGAAAATTTTTAAGAAACAACAAACGGGTCCCAAGTCGAAATGTCATGTTTCGTGGATAAACAATTGGAACATATAACAAAACAACGCATGTACCTTGTAATATTTGATAATTAACAAGGAAATATGGAAAAATGTCAACAACAATAAAATGACATAATTTGGTAAACAAGGCTGGTTATTTTAAAAATTAAAATTAAAAATATAAAATTAAAATAAAAATTTTAAATAAAATTCTCGGAATTTTGGATCCAAATAATGGAAAAAACTAGAAAATTTGGAAAAGAAACTGTCTAACAGAAATTTAAGCACAATGAAGACAAGGAAACTTGAAAAAATAAAAACTTTTTATAAACAAACAATACATCTGCATTATAAAATTAAAACCAAAAAAATTAAATCAATTTAATACTGTATGCTAATAGCAACAGGGTTTGAACCCACGCATCTCATGTATAATCCAATATTACCCATTGACTGCCAAACAATAAAGTTGCGATATGGTAAAATGGGTAAAAACCAAGCATTTTGTAAGTAACAACCCGAAACCTCCAAAAATTAAAACCAAAACAGAGAGAGTCCAAATCTGGGATGACTTTACCAACTTTCTGGAAACCACATGAAATTAAGGAAATCAATTACTAAAGTTCGGTCATCTAAAACAACAAAAAAAAATATAAACCAAACGGACTTTGTAGGACTGATAATTGGCAAAACAATAATTTAAAAAGGAAACTAAAAAAAATTCCACGAATGTGAGTTTAACTACCGTAGAATTTATGTATTAAAAGCAAACTTTGAAACTAACGAAACTCGAAATTTGGGCAACACAGGTAACAAAAGCTGACAAATTTTTTAAAAGGAAATCTAAAAAATTATTAAGTGGAACTAAAAAAAAAACCGGAAAACCAAACAATGACACGATAAGCAAATATAAAGCGAAACTAAAGCGGGAAACAGTACATAACAAACAAAAGGGATCAAAAAGAAACTAAATGAGCACTAAGACATGTTAACTACCAAATACAAAACGCCTGGAAAAAATGGTTCAAAACCTAAAAATTGTACAACCAAGAACCCGCAAACCCATAACATGAACCGAAAGAACATATTAAAAAGCCTTGAATTGAACTTAAACGAAAAAACTACTAGACAATGTAAAACCCTAAAAGCTACAGAATTAAATAAAAATAAACAATTCCAAAACTTCCAAACTACAAATCCAAACATCATAACTTCCAAAAGAAACGGTTTATAACGAAATTTAACGAAAATACCTAAAACCTACTAAATTATTAAATAACCACCAAACAATGTCCAATGACCTCAGCTTCGACGACATTAACGGAAAAATAGGAAAAACAAAAATTGAAAAAATAATAATAATAAAATTAATAAAATAATAATAATAATAATAATAATAACTTCGGCGGTACATCTACTAAATTGGGAACAGAGACGATTAGCCCTTACGCAAGGGACAACAAAATCGTGAAGCGTTCCATTTTGGGATAAAGTTGAACCACACCTTGGTACTTAATAACGCTGGTCGCATTACGTTTGTCTTCGTTTATTTGGTGGTTATCTTGGTACTATGTCATTTGTTGCATGTTTTGGAATTACTCCGTTAACAAAGGCAATAATTAATCGTACCGTGCCGAGGATGAGTGGCCATACGTTTTGGTCGCTAACGGTGTCTGTTGGATACCTGGCGGAACAGTATTCCTTTTCTCGTGGTAAGGCTCTGCTGCAAGTGACCTATATTTCCGATCTCGTTTAGTATGGAAACCAAAACTTAAATAAAACAGAGTTATCCAACTCTCAAATAATGGATGTGGAAATACCACTCAATACTTCGAAAATATTTCAGGCCCTTGTCAACAAATTCATTGAGGGTGCCACTGTGCCTCATTTTGTATTGTTGTTAAACAAGGCAACTTTGAAAATAAGCTCTTTCTTTTAAACTTACTCAACGGCGCGATCGGAGAAAAAATGGTTAAAAAGGTTACAGACGGACTATTGTTAGAGACGGTATCTGCTAACAACTAAAGCTTTGAAATCAGTAGACTTGGAGATTTTGTTGTCAGTGTAAAACCTCATCCACTCTTGATTACTCTAAGGGTAATCACTTAAAACCTAAATTATAGTAGTATAACTGAAATAGAAGATGGTTTAAAGTCTGAGGAGTTATAAACGTTAGGCAAATTTATAGTTAAAGACGGAAATATTATAAACACGTCCAGTTATGTACCGTTCGATAGACCTAAACTGCCCCGAATCAAAGCTGCCATTCACGGTTTACCCAGCACCATAAATAAGAAATTAAAAAGTTTGGATATATAACAGAAAATTGCTCAATCACAATATGTAAATGTGGACCCAATGCACAAGCACCTTGCATATTAACTGGGGCAAAACTCCCTTTCTAAATCCTGCTATAAATACAAGAAGAAGTCCAATTCAAACAATTAAGGTTACTGAAAAGCTATTTGCTGAAGCTAAGCAAAATAGTCAATCGATCAAAACGCCTAAACCTGGTCTTAGTTACGTGGAGCGGAAATCTAAACCGTTAAAGTAAAAAAATAGTAGCTGCGTTGATTCCTGAGCTGAAAGGACTAAAAAATATTGTGCAGGAAAGTCTGGGGTCGAAACGAAAATAATGAAGCACAACAAATCAAAAACCCTTTTTTTATTCCTGCTGAAAGTTCGGTTTTATATGATAAACGGAAAAGATCAACAATAAACAATGAGACGGAATCTGTAGATGAAGAATCTGAATCAAGCCAAACTACAGATCCAGAAAAGAAGAATAAGAGAAAACCTGGATGGCAAAAAGGAAGGTCCAGAAAGACCTTATCCTGATAAGAGAAACTGTGATAAACAACCTGTGATAGTTTTACATTATTTATTTAACGTTTTTATTTTTATTTGTTTTTGATTTGTTTACATATTTTATTATATTATCTACGTGACATTATTTTACTATTTGTTTAATATTGTCTTATTTATTTATTTGTTACTTGTTATCAAGTGTTTGTATTTATAAAAAAAATACTATTATTACTACACGTTCTCTAATGGCGTGTGAAAATATCTTACAATAGAATTGTAACGGTATTAGAAAGCATTATTGCGAATTAAAGCTCCTAATCGATAAATACAAACCTTTCTGCATGTGCATTCGAGAAACACATCTAAAAGAAAATGAAAGTTTTGCACTACGAATACCATTTATCAAAAATTTCTCAGGAAACATAAGAGCAAGTGGAGGAGTCATCATATATGTCAAAAATAACATTTATGCTAAAGGGTTAATGTCAGAGCAAACCAATGCATAGCTGTTCAAATTGAAATACCATTTAAGGCTACTAAACTTATATCTGGAATTCAACTGTAATATTCTTGGCATTTTAATGCGCATTCTCTAACGTGGGATCCACAAAAACGGATCTACGTGGACGAATAAGGTTGATTGATAACTGTGACATTGTATTGTTAAACCTAAACCCACCCATTTTAATGCTATATCAGGTACATTCTCAGCTATAGATCTAACATTTGCTTCTCCAAGGCTATCAGTCAAACTAACCTGGGAAACTCATGATGAATACCGCAGCACTGATCATTGTCCAATACTATTATATACCACAACACCTAGAATGGAATACTCTACTACCCAAAAGTGGATAATGAAAGCAGCTAATTGGGATGCATATAAGCAAGCATTTGAAACATTTACAGAGAATTCCTCTATAGAAATAGAAGAAAGGGTTGACAACCTAACAAGAAAAATAATAGAGGTAGCTAACGGAACTATTCCTCAAACAAGTGGTAAAATGAAAGCACATAGGGTCACGTGGTGGAATGATGAAGTTAAGAATGCCATTAGCGATAAAAAGAAAGCCTTTAATAATTTCAAAAATATCCCAGATCATTTAATAGTTTTCAAAAAGTATCGTGCTCGAGCGAGACGAACAATACTGGAAAATAAGAAAATATCCTGGGAAAGATATGTAAGCTCAATAACTAGGAAAACATCATGATATGGAGCAAAATTAGGGCAATAGAGGGAAAAATGATAAATACAGATATCACGTGTCTAATTACAAATAATGACAAAGTAATTGATCAAAAAGGTGACATAGCGGAAATCCTAGCTGAAACTTTCGAAAAAGTGAGTAGTACTAGCAACTATAATAAGGATTTTATCACAATGAAACAACGAGACGAACACGATATCAACTTTGACACTAACAAACTTTCTACCTACAATGAACCTTTTACTTTTGAAGAACTAGAACATTCCTTGAAAAAATCATCCAATTCAGCACCTGGACCAGACGGTATTACATACGAAATGCTGTCGCGACTACCAAGTAAAACTAAAGCAATATTACTGGACATATACAATGACATTTACAAGCATGGACGATACCCTAACAAATGGAGGCAATCGGTAATAATTCCGATATTAAAACCAGGAAAAGACGCATCTAAACCTCAGAGTTACAGGCCAATCTCGTTAACATGCACCATGGTAAGGTACTTGGAATAGTGAACGAAAGACTGGTATGGACACTAGAACACAACAAACTATTAAAGCAACAAACAGGTTTTAGAAAATGAATTCTACTCTTGACGTAAGTAACCTAGAAAACTATGTGCAGAATGGATTTTGGAAAGGATGCCCATTAAATTTGTGACATTGAAAAAGCGTTTGACTTAACATGGCGTTATAAAATACTAAAACTCTAGATGAATGGAATATTAAAGGCAACTTACCAAGATTCATAAACAATTCCTTTCAGAACGTACTTTTGTAAAAGTTAACACCGAACAATCAAAAACTCATAATCTAGAAAATGGAGTCCCTCAGAGGTCTGTACTAAGTACTACACTGTTTTTAATAGCTATTAACTCCGTAATAATGTCTGTACCATCCCCCTCCCAAAAGTGCATGTATGCAGACGACTTAATAATTTTTTATCAACACTGCAACATAGAGGTTATTGCACACTGCAAACAGCTATGAATCAGGTAGTTAGTACTGCCGAATCCAGTGGATTTCGATTTGCTGCAACGAAAACTAAAGCAATTCACTTCTGTCGGCTAAGGAAAGAACACAGTGATCCAAAAGTATACATAAAAAATTCACTAGTTGAAATCCAAGAAAGCGTAACGATTCTTGATGTAATATTCGATAAAAAACTATACTTTAGAGAACATATAAATTACGTCGCAACTAAATGCAAAAAAAGACTAAACTTAATTAGATGCATCTCTCATATCAACTGGGAAGCGGATAGAAAGACCCTAATCACTCTGTACAAGGCACTTATACTCTCTATTATGGATTATGCAAGCATAATATATGGATCGACAAGAAAGTCAAATTTTAAATAGAACTCCACAAAATAAGAATGGCAATCGGCGCGTTTCGAACTAGCCCACTCGTATCCATATTCTGTGATGCAGGGATACCACCGTTAGCAACCAGACGTAAAATTTTATTAAACAATTATTTTTCTAAAATAGCATCCCTTCCTAACCACATGAACTATATGTCCACAGAAAAAACAATAATAAAGTACAGAAGCCCAACAATTACAAGATCAGCATACATAAGAATGAAAGAAATAGTAGATCTAACATCGAAATCCTATTTTGAGTGTTCACAAACAGAATACCCTCAGTGGACGCTCCAAAAAGTCAAACGTATTAAAAGCCTCTCTAATATTAATAGAAATACTTTAACATAGCGTACATATCACATAATGTACCATGACATTATAAACACATACAGGGACTATCATAAAAGCTACACTGATGGATCCAAAACAAACAGTGGATGTATTTTTAAAATGCCCCTGCATGGCATTGGATCCCATACAATAATTAAGTAAATTACCTTTTGGATAATGGTGTTTTTAACAAATTTCTTAATTACAGACTCCATAGTAATGAATTGAAAGATCCAAAAATTCAAATTTAAAAATAAAATACTTATCTTTTTATTTTTAATTTATTTAAATTATAAATCTAAACTTTGAAACATTACAGTTATCCGATATTTTTGTTAAAAAATTGTTAAAATATAAAATTTTTCAAAAAAAATTCAAACATAAACAAACCTGCTTATGTTCATGTTTAAAAATTAAATTTATAAATCCCGGTTAAAAATGTGAAAAACATAAATTAAAAAAAGTTGTATTTTATTAAGAAAATGTTAAAATTAATAAAATTTTACAAAAAAAAATTGCTAAAATTTAAAACAAAATTGGCTAAGGCCCTCACCATCCTATAAAAAAAAAAATTAAATAAATAAGTAAATCTTTTTTAATGGTTGAATTTAACTACATAAAGGGTTTTCCAAAAAGGTGATTTTGATTTCAAAGAAAAATGGAATTTTTAGATAATTGTCGGTGTTTATTTTTAAAAAAAGGTTGCCGTTAATAATGGAAAACAATATCACCAAATGGCACCACACCACGTTCAGGCCTTCCTTTTCAAAATTTTCCATAACCAAACGCAAAGGGTCCCTTGATGAAGCCTCACAATTCCTCTTTGGGTTTGAACGAGCGACTTTTGGCGTACACCACCAGTAAAGGGAATCGCAAGGTGTTAAATCCGATCTCTGGCCAATTTAACACCCTTCAGAAAACACGGCCGGTTTTCCGTAAAAGTCTGGTTTCTTGCTTGTTGGCCTAGCCCGTCTTTTAAAATAAACGGTGTAATACAATCCAATTCCGCCATAAAAATCTTAACACTTGGCGCAATATTCCCGTTGTTCTCCGCCTATTTTCAAAAATAAGGTCCAAACCCCGCCGAATGCACCAAACGTAACCGGGAAAGGGGGCTTTTCAACAAAATTTGGGTTTTCGAGCCCCAATCACAATTTTGTGTTATAACCAGGTGGAAATGGGCCTCATATAAGTGATTTTTCGATGTAATTCCGGACATTTTCATGCATTTAACACCCAATGAAAAACCCTTGTTATATCGGGGGTTGAGCGTTTAACTGAATGTATAACCTTAAGCCCAAGTCTTTATAAAAACGGTGTAATCGTTTTGGAATCCCAATTCAAAAAGACAAATAAAACCTGGGGTTTCTTAACATTTGGGCAGCAATATTTCAGTTGTTTTGAAATGCACTTTTATTTTCAACAAATTGAACGTGAATTTGTTCACCAATTTCTTATTCGGCCCGAAATCTTAAAGACCCAAAATGTTTTGTTTAGAAGTTTCCAAATTTTAATTTTTATATGAATTTTAATAATTTAATGCGGTTAATCTGATTTCCATTTTTATTAACGATTTTTATTGTCAAATGTCAATAAAACACTTAAAATACATTACCGAAATAGATTCAAAATAACACCTCTTATTGGAAAACCCTTTAGAAAAAATAATAATAACCAAAAATAGAAGGGTTTAAAGAAAAATATAAAAGCATGGTTATAAATTAATGCCGTAAAAATAATAAAATTTACATTGATTATAAAAAAGCCTTTGGTGTGTTCCCATTCCTGGTTAAGAAATACTACAGATATACAAAAAGACCACATTTAAAATATTTAGATTCCTTATGACAAATACAATGAAAATATTAAATTAGCCTGCACAAATAAAATTGTCGAGGTATTTTAAGGGATCGAACCTTTGGTTTTGTTTAGCCGAAATTCTCAACTTAAACTGATCCTTATCAATTATGAAAGCTAAATAAGCAAATATAATTAATTAAATGGATTGGGAAAACAAAATTTAAATATACGAACAATTTGTTGAATTCTGGTTTTGCGATAAATGTAATTAATGGAGAAAATGGAAAATAAAAAAAAAAAATATTAAAAAAAATTATAAATAAATTAAAAAATGAACAAGGGAGATTACAAATTCTTGGAAGTTGAAATTACCAGAATAAACAAATGGAAAAAACCCTAAGTGATACATGCATTGATAAAAAAAGCTTACAAAGATGGTTTCCGCCAAAATTTAACATGGCATTAATTCATTTTATTCCAGTAAAAGCTATATTTGGTATAGTAAATTGGACGAAAACAGAAATTGAGAACCTAAAATAAAAAAGCGAAAAAGCAGGTCTACATACCAAGCGTTTACCATTTTTACCAAGAAAAGGCCTAAACTAATTTTGAATGGAGTTACTATTGAGGTACAACCAAGTGTAAAATTTTTAGGAGTGTACTTTGACTCAAAACTGTATTGGAAAGATCACATCACGACATTACTTACCTCTTGTAGGAAAACCCTGAATGTTTTAAGATGTGTGTCAAATATTACGTGGGGAGCAGATGAGAAGGTTTTGTTGCAATTATATAATACCCTGATATTATCAAGGATAGATTATGGAAGCGCTGTATACTCAGGAGCTAGGAAAACAAGGCTCCTTAAGTTAAATACTGTTCAAAGTCAAGCGCTTAGAATGTGCCTAGGAGCATTTTGCACCAGCCGAGTAGACGATCTGTGTGCGGAGGGTGGTGTTTTGCCCTTAAAGTACAGGTTTCAAAAGAATTTGATCAACTATACTTTGAAAATAAATACACAAACAAACCACCCAAATTATTGTACATTGTTTAACAATAACACCAGTACTTTGTACAGCGAAAGGCCTACAATAAGTAGACCAGCTGCGGTTCGCGTAAAAAAAATAGCTGAAGAAGTAAATATACAATTTCCACTGAAATTATATAGTTCAGAGTACTGTGAAATACCACCTTGGTTAATAGATAAACCTCGTATACATATAGAGGAAATAGATCGTCCAAAAAATGAATTTGATCCTTCGGTACTGAAATTAAGGTTTTATGAAATACTGAATAAGCATTTGCAGTACGAAATTATTTACACAGATGGCTCCAAAAATGGTCCTGATGTGGGCAGTGCTTTCTGGGTTAACCGTCATGCTTTTAGCTGGCGACTTAATCCAGCAACCTCCATTTATACGGCAGAGATGTATGCAATTTCCCAAGCGCTTGAATATTGTAGAACATCCAATGCTCAATCCTTTTTAATTTGCACGGACTCATTAAGCTCTCTTAAATGCCTACAAAATGGATTTTCATTTGATCCTATCATTCAAACTATACTAGCCAAACTTCATAAGCTAAAAATAGCAGAGAAATGTGTATGCTTTGCCTGGTGCCCTGGACATGTTGGGATAAATGGTAATGAGATGGCGGATAGAGTGGCAAAATCCGTAGCAAAAAATCCAACAACAAATGAAGAGAGGATTAGGCTAGACGACATAAAGTTAGAGATAAAGAACAAAATTACATCACGCTGGAGAAGAAAATGGTTGAACTCAAATACTAGTTTAAGCAAGATCATGAGTAAAGTAAATATATGGGAAATACCAAGTAAAATAACAAGGAGAGAGAGTGTGGTGCTTAGAAGGATACGTTTAGGACATTCAAACCTCACATCTCGGCACCTATTGTTAGGAGATGAACGTCCAACCTGTAACATATGCAACGAAAGCCTGACACTACATCACGTTATTTACAAATGTACAGAATACACAGAACAAAGAGAAAGGTATCATATACCAAGCTCCAATACAGAAGTGAAATGGGAAGATAAAAGCTTCATTACAAACCTATTAAATTATTTAAAAACAACAAAATTATTTATGAAGATTTAAATAATGTAATGAGATTATGAAGGCTAATAACCAAGCAGTTGATGCCTTAACACAAAAAAAAAAAATAAAAAATAAAAATAATACGGCAACCCTGCATCCCCTTAGCTGGAAGTTCACTTTTCTTATACTAGTCTTGAGTGGCTTCCATTACTTTAACCCTTTTCTGTCGGAGCACTCTCGCTCTAACTCTTTTTCTCTTCAGGCTCCCAGCGAAAGCTGAGAGACCTCTTCCTTTTCCTGTCTACTCTTCCCAGGACATATGCCGTCAAAAGCGTATACGGGTGTGGCAAGCCCGGGATGTCCTTGCTGGGGACGGCTGAGCGCCAGCCGTGTCCTAATACCGCAACCGCAAACTGTACTTCAGAGACTCTAGCCTGGGCGTGGCTAGGGAACGTCGTACAAGTAGCGGTCGGTGGTCTTGGCTTAATTGTCTGGACTACGAGGAAGGTAACCTCTATAAAAAATCCCCCAATCCCAAGGTCGTTTGGCAGTTTTAGGTGCTGACGGGATTGCGCCAGGGGATGCCTAAGCGTGGCTAGGGGGAAGCCTGGTCCTTAGCGTTGAAACGCCTGTGGGGGAAGAGGCGCCCTCCACAGTATAAATGCCCTTCTGTAGTATTCCTGCTCTGCTCCAGTTGACATTTATTCAGTGCGTTCTCGAAGGAATAATATGAGCATCCGAAATCAACTCACACAGAGTGCCAACTCTTTAAATATGGAGGTGCCAATGGGTCCACCTAAAAGTCCAGAACCCAAAGACGGTGAATTTAGTGGCGAATCCCGTCGGCTTTGTGCCACAGACCATTGCTCGACTTCTGACAAAGATAATGGTTTACGGTTTCCGGTAGCTTCCTCCAAAAAGCTCCCAAAAAAGGGCAAGCAGGAGAAGGTCCCGGTTCTTGCTCCTGAACAAGGTAGAAGGCGATTTCATTAAAATCAGCCCTTTTTTAATTTCGAAGGCCTTATATGGATTAGTTGGTGAAGTTAATGATATAAAAAATGTAAAAGGTACCCTATTAGTGGAAACAAGGACAAGAGCCCAATCTAAACGGTTACTTGAGACTAAGAGAATGCCAGAGATGGACGTAGAGGTAACACCTCATCCAACACTAAAGCGACATAAAGGGGTAGTATACTGCCCCGATCTATTAAATTGTTCATTGGATGAGATAAGAGACGAACTTTCTCATGAGCATGTCACAGACGTGAGAAGGATTAGGGTAAAGAGGGAGGGCATATGGGTAGATACGCCTAACCACGTCCTTACCTTCGAACGAGAGACTCTCCCAAAAACAATAAAAGTGGCAATGTATTCTTTAATGGTGCGCCCATATATACCATCACCATTACGGTGCTATAACTGCCATAAGTTCGGACATGCAGCATCTAATTGCAGCAGTCAAAAAATTTGTATCTGTGGAAAGCCTCCGCATGAAGTCTCACCTTGCGAGGAACCAAAAAGTTGCCTTAATTGTAAAGGAACGCATACAGCAATCTGAAAAGGGTGCCCCACCTACAAAAGGGAATGTAAAATTCAAGAAATAATGGTTGTAAATAAAATGTCATACTTTCAAGGAAAACAAATGGCGGGATCCGCTGTTACTAAAGATACTACCTTTGCGCAGGTAGCGGCGTCTACCAGTAGCAATATTTCCCTGCAAAGTGTAATCCCCGAAATAAAGAAGATTATCAAGAAAGAACTAAGTTTAATCACCTCAACCTCACCCGAAGCTATAGTTCGTAGTACATTAGAAAGAAATACGCTTATATTGGACATTAAAAATATTATCAGAGAGGAACTGAACATAAGCAGGGAACCTCTCGAAGATCCATCATCCTCCAAGGAACGAGAACCTATGGAGGACGAAACACGTGGGGAAAAAAAAAATTGCCACGAACAGATCGATATCTACCGGATCAAGTATCAGTTCGGTAGATGAAACCGTGGTAGAGAAAGCAAAATCGCAAAAAAAGAGGCCGGGATGGCAAAAGGGCAAACCGAGAGGTCCCCGAAAGCAGTCATTGTGATTTTAAACTGTGATATTTTACTATTTTAAAGAACGTGATAGCAAACTGTGATATTTTTAGCTCAATGTTTTATGTCGTTTGTCTTATTTAGTTTTACTAGTCAATAGTCCGTTGTATCTTTTTATTAATGTTATTTATTAATAACTGTAGTTACTCTACTGACAGCTAAAATGGCTATATTACACAATTATGTATATATCTTGCAATGGAATTGCAACGGATTACGAACGCATTACTGCGAACTAAAAATGTTAATTTCAACTTATAACCCCCTCGCAATTTGCCTTCAAGAAACGCACCTAAAAAACAGCAACGAATTCTTTATACGAGGGTATAAATGTATCAATAAAAACGACACAAGTCACCAAAGGGCAAGTGGTGGTATTGCAATATATGTTAGAAACGGAATACCATCCAGTAATGCCACTGTTAACTCCGAACTTCAACTAATTACAACTAAGATACAATCCCCAATGAGCATTACAATTAGTAATGTCTGCCTTCCAGTATTCGACTGGAACTTACCTGATCTACTAAAGGTAGTAGACCAACTTCTAGAACCGTACCTGCTGTTAGGGGATTACAATGCCCATTCTACCATATGGGGATCAACTCATACAGATCGACGAGGGAAAATTATTGAAGACCTTTTAGAAAGGAGAGACATCGTTTTACTTAACTCCGGAGAACCAACGCACCTAAATGCAAAATCCAACAACTTTGCGGCAATCGATTTGACTTTGGCTCACTCTCGTATCGCCTTGAACTTTACTTGGAATGCCCATAAGGACTTCTACAACAGCGATCACTGTCCAATCCTCATATCTACGGGTTTTAAAAGACGAAATCACAACATCCCAAAAAGATGGTTAACAAATAAAGCGAACTGGGAAACGTACAGGCAGGAAGTCAACCTAGACCAAAAGGTATCAGAACGCATAGATGAAGAAGTACAAGAGTTCACAGCTAAAATCCTTAACGCCGCCAAGAAGAGTATTCCACGTAGCTCTGGAAAAGTCAGAAATACTTGCGTTCCATGGTGGAACAAAGAAGTCAACGAGGTAATCAAAACCAAGCGTAAATTATTCAACGCCTTCAAAAGATCTCCAACACAAGATAACCTGATCAACTACAAAAAAGCCAGAGCGATCATGCGGAAAACCATCCTAAATAGCAAAAGATCGTCCTGGCAAAAATACATCTCTATAAATGCTAGAACACACCCATCAGAGGTTTTGACTAAAGCCAAACAAATTATCAGAAAACCTCCCGCAGCCATGTCCGAAATGTTGGTCGTTAACGATCAACACATCTCGAACCCTGAAGAACAAGCAGAAACGTTTGCCAGTTTCTTCGAAAATGTTAGCAGCTCGCGCTGCTATAGCGAAGCATTCTTAAAAACCAAGCATTTATCTGAGAAAGAATTGAAGTTTGATACCAACATAGTACTGGACTACAACAAACTATTCTCTATGGATGAGCTGGAAACAGCCCTAAAACACAAAAAGGAAAAATCACCGGGACCCGACGATATTACCAACTCAATGCTGCAAAACCTCCCTCAAACAGGAAAAGACAGATTACTAAAAATATTTAACAAAATCTACACCAGAGCAACATTCCCTCAAGACTGGCTTAATACAATCATTATCCCCATATTAAAACCCAACAAAGACATGACCAATCCAAGCAACTATAGACCTATCTCCCTATGCAGTAACATAAGTAAACTGTTTCAGACTATGGTGAATACCACGCTAATGACGCTCCTAGAAGTAAACCAACTAATTTCTTCCCATCAAACTGCCTTTAGGAAACAACACTCCACAATCGATTACTTAGTATATATAGAAAACTATATCATAGAGGGGTTCAGAAAAGTTGAGCATAGCGTGGCAGTCTAATTCGATTTAGAGAAGGCCTATGACACAATATGGCGATTCAATATAACAGAACAACTATATAAGTGGGGAATACGGGGAAATTTACCAAAACTAATCACTAGCTTTCTGAGTAACAGGAAATTTAAGGTAAGAATAGGCAGCATCTTGTCAGAATCACACTCATTGGAAAACGGTATTCCCCAGGGATCGGTACTAAGTGTATCTCTGTTCCTCGTAGGTATCAACCAGATACTTAACAACATTGATGAACCTATCAAGAAGTGTTTATACGCAGATGACCTGCTAATACTCTTCCAAGGGAGAACAGCGGAGAATGTTGAGGCAAAACTACAGAGTGCTATAAATAAAATTACGGACTTTGGAAGTAAAAGAGGTTTCACATTCTCAAAAGATAAAACTAAGGCAATACACTTCTGCCGATTAAGATCAGAACACCACCATCCCGATCTTTATATTAATGGGACACTGATACCTATTGTCCCACATATGAAAATACTAGGAGTCATTTTCGATGCAAAGCTATACTTTAAAGAACACGTTAAATCAATCGTAGAGTCTTGCAAAAAACGTCATCCGATGCATGACAAATAAAACCTGGGGTTCGTCAAGAAGAGCGCTGCTTATGCTATACAAAGCATTTGTTTTATCTCTCATAGACTATGGATGCATAATTTATTCGTCAGCGCGGCCTTCAACGCTTAGACCATTGAATAGTGTACATGCATACGGCATAAGGCTTGCAATAGGTGCATTCCGCACTAGCCCACATACAGCTCTTTTTGCAGATGCTTCAATACCACCGCAACATATTAGATATCACCAGCTCTTACTCAACTACTATGCTAAAGTACTCATATTACAAAACCATCTCAACCACGAACTCATAAACAGTGATATCTTCGAAAAATACACAGAAAGACCAACAATAGTCAGACCCACCCTTGTTAGAACAATAGATATCATAAATAACACCTATGACAAAGAAGATCTGTTTACAGAAGAACTACTACCGGAAGCATCAAATCAAACAGAAATAACAAAACTAAAACAAAAAATCAAGAATTACGCACTAAGCAAGTGGAAACAAGAGTGGAATAACGAAAACACGCAGTTGTCCAAAATAAAAAAAAAATATAAAGCCGTGGAAAACAGAATGTAATCTCTCGAAACCATTGGAAGTGGCACTAACAAGAGCTCGCATTGGACATAGTGACCTCACCCACGCCCATTTGTTATCAAGAAGAGAGCGTAATATATGCAACGTCTGTAAAACAAACTTAAGCATGGAGCACATATTGGTAGAATGCACAATCTATAAACCTATTCGTGAAATACTAGGACTTAATAGTGCATTTCAAGAAATATTTATAGATGGCAAAGAACATATCATGTCATTGATACAATTCCTTAAAGAATCAAGACTAATTAGAAAATTATATAACTATTAACTAACCATCAAAAGAGAAGTATTGGCAGATGACCATAGCAGTCTTGCCATAAATAAAAAAAAAAATAAAAAAATAATAATAATAATATAATAATAATAATAATAATAATAATAATAATAATAATAATAATTAACCTCTGATATAGGCGCTGACGGTAGACAGCGTTCCCAAACTGCCGTAGAGGAGTCCACCTCTAAAATCATGGATGTTGTTGTGGGTACAACCAAAAAATCCCTCAGAGACAATTTAATGGAGAAGGTGACGTCGGGCATGGTGGCTCCTCGGTTTCTACTCATTAAAAAGAAGGAAGGTAGTTTTGCAAAAGATAACCCGTTCTTCATAGCAAAGACAGTATACAGTTTAGTTGGGGATATTAATTCTTGTAAGAAAACCAAGGTAGGATTATTGATAGATACACGGACAAAGAAACAGACACAATTATTGCTAAAGAGACGTTTAGTGATTTTCCAGTAATAGTAGAGCCTCACCAAACACTAAATATAGTGAAAGGGGTAATTACATGCCGAGACCTCCTTAATTGCACGACCGAAGAAATTCTAGAAAACCTAACTAACCAAAAAGTTATAGATGTAAGAAGAATTACGTCGCGTAAAGAGGGAAATGTAATCAACACAGCTAGTCTGATACTTTCCTTTTGCTCCGATAATTTACCGCAATACGTTGAACTGGCAATATACAGGTTACCCGTAAGATTATACATTCCGTCACCATTAAGGTGCTTTAAATGTCAGGTTTTCGGGCATTCGGAGTCAAAATGTAACAAAGAACAAACTTGTGTATGCGGAAAGAAAATGCATATAGGTAAAGACTGTGAAAAACCCATACATTGTATAAACTGTGACGGTAACCACTCAGCAAGGTCACGGGAGTGTCCGAAATATAAAGAGGAAGTAAAAATACAGGAAATAAAAGTTAAAAAAAACATTTCTTACTTCGAAGCTAGAAAAGAAGCAGGTACTAATGTATCTAAGGAAACATACGCAACAATTGTTGCCTCTGCTTCCAAATCAACAGACATAAATGTGAAGGAATTGGCATCTTGTTTAATTCCGATGCTTGTGTCGGAGTTAAAAGACCCATTTAAAATACCATACGAGAAACTATTACCTCTTTAAATACCGAAAAATAGGTAGAAAACTACAAAACTAATAGTTCTGAAGTTACTCCAGAGCAAATGGGAACTGACACTTCGGATAAAAGGAAGATGACGTCATTTTCATCAATTAATTCCTCGATTGATGAGGAAATTAGTACTGAACAAAGGTTAGATATACTGAAACAAAAAAAGAAGAAAGATTGGCAGAAGGGTAGACCCCGGAAGCCCACCGTTTAGTCTGTGATATTATATTGATACAGTTTTTGTGATTATGAAACTGTGATATATTTGTTTGTTAGTCTAGCTCTGTTCATATGTCCGTTGTTATTTTTTTTTCTATTTATTTATTTATTGGTCTATTTATTTTAAACTTATTTATTTAAACCTAATTATGGAGCACATTATCCAGTGGAATTGCAATGGATGTTCAAAAAACACGGACGAATTAAAATTATTAATTGCGGAATACAATCCAATAGCGATTGCACTCCAAGAAACTCACTTTAAAACCAGTGATGAGTTTAAACTGAATAGTTATGAAACTGTTAGAAGGGGCATGCACCATTATATCAGGGCAAAAGAGGTGGGGGGGGGGTAGCGATATTACTTAATAATGATTCGGTATTTAAGCAAATAAACTTAAATACCCATATGCAAGCTATTGCTGTAAATATCTGTTACCCAGTTAAGGTTGCAATATGCAGCATTTATTTGCCAGATCAGAACTGGGAACTATCAGAGATTGAAAACCTAATAGCACAGCTGCCCACACCCTTTCTACTTTTAGGAGACTTTAACGCTCATAGTCCCTTATGGGGTTCCACAAGATACGATAATCGTGGAAAAACATTAGAATCACTTCTTGATACAGAAAACATAGCAATTCTAAACAATGGTAAGCCCACCCACTTTAATTCAAGGTCCAACAGTTTTTCTGCAATCGATTTAAGTATGTGTTCTCCAGAAATACTTGAACAATTTGAATGGGATCAAATAGCCGATCTCCATGGAAGTGACTATTACCCACTACTCTTAACTACATTAGTAAATAAGACCAAATGGAGTTTAACTGATAAATGGCGTTTAAACAAGGCTAATTGGGAACATTTTAAAGGTAGTATAAATAAAGCAGATATGCAGCAAGACGTAAATTGTTTAACAACAAATTTTACCAACATGGTAATAGAAGTTGCGACGAAGTCTATACCTAAAACCATCAACAAATTAAATAAACCACCAGCACTCTGGTCGAATGCAGAGGTCAGAGAAGTAATACATAACCGAAAACAGGCGCTAAAAACATTTTCAAACAACCCGGTAATGGAAAATTTGATTGAGTACAAGAAACGCACGACGGACAGTATTAGCTGCAAAAACAAACTCATGGGCTCAGTATACATAAAAAACAACAGTTAAAACACCAATTTCGGAAGTGTGGATTAAAATTAAAGCTGTATCAGGAAAATTTAAGCATATAGCTCCTATAAGATTGAAAGACCAAGATAATATAAGTTGTGCACGTATTGGAACCATATAACTTTTGTATAAATGATTTTAATGAAAAATCAACAGCGAAGCCATAATCTTCCGCTGCGTGATGCTTTGGATACCCGGTATATCCACTGTTTAATTTATTTTGTCGTCAATTGGTGCCTAACTGGTTACACCTTCTAATAAGTGAAATTAGTCATTGCATATTTTCGAATTTAGGGATCGATTGGAAATTGCGTAATTTAGCTTTGAAATATTAATGCAGAACACTACTAACAACGTAATTATTTTTTTTACTCAGTATAAAGTACAGTTTTGAAGTATTAAAGTTTAAACCTATCAATGCATGTCTAAATACGGTTTTAAAGATAAAGTAGTAATAAAACATAACGATATTATTGATGATACAAGCACTAACCGCTGCATGTTTGAATTATTCATCAATCAACGAACATTTTGTTGAGATAACAATTTATTGTTAAACCAATTTCGTTTATTTTATTTAGAATTTTCTAAATTGGGAATATTTATTTAATTCAAAGTTTTATGACAGTTAGAAATATAAATTTATAAGTATACGAAGGATACTTAAAAAGTATTCAAATTAACGTCTTAGGATTTGGGAATTTTCATTTTGTTACATTTTTATTTCTTCACACTGTAAACGCAGCCTTAATTTAAATTTCAACCGCATCCAAACAATGCATTATGTTTAACATACGATACCTGTTTCTTATCGCGGGCACTTGCTATTCGAATTTAATACACGCCGCACCTGGAAGTCGAACCGTTCTTTGGTTATTCGTGCAATTATACCAGTTTATTATTGTAATATTTTTAATAACGGAAACTACCGGATCAAAGGATAATTAAACAAATAAAAGTGATATGGATGACTACATAATTGCATAAACATCCGTCAATTTTTTTCTTTTAAAGGGATTGCTAGGTAAATCGCCATATCCAAGAACGGTTCTTTCATTTGGTTTCTCCTCTTATTGGCCTTTCTATTAGGGGCTGCGTCTGCACCCTTATTTTTGGTTTCTGGGTGACACAGTGGATTCAGTAAATAATTAAATAAATTAAAATTCCTGCGCCGTATCATTGTTTCTACATCTGCAACGTCAAGGGCAGTGGCCGCTAAGACATAATTTTCAACTCTAATCTTTTGCGATACACCGGGGGCGTCTATGTCACGAGGATTTATCACCATTTAACGCAGATAAGTAATGCTAATAACTGTTTTTTTTTGTGCTTTACACCGCCGCTAAAATTAACTTTTACAAGCTTGTTTATATTCAATGCTTTATTAATTACATGTTGCTACAGCTGTTAAGGGGGGTTACTACGCTATGGCATATAATGTAAGATAAGAAAAGAATCGATCTGTGTAAGATCTTTTTTTTTTGCAATCGCTAGAAAAAGGTTATCTAAAACGACCTCTTTGATATCTAACGTCAGTTCATTAAGTTTCTCCCTTTATGTGTATTGCCCGCAGCTATGATAACTCGCTTTAATTGATTAATAACTTAATAATTCATTCATAAATTTTAACAAACGCTTTGTTGGTATTGATATTTTATTTTACTTGTAACATTTATATAGGTTTTAACACAAAAAATTTACGATACTATATATGTGTATATATATATATATATATATATATATATATATATATATATATATACATATTGACCACGTTGAAGTGAATCGTTTCAATACGAAGGTTGTAGATAAAAGAAAGACAAAACGTAGTTGCCATACAATTAAATTTACAAATATACAGGGTGTTCGTTAAAAGACGAGAGGGCTATTAATTTTTTTCCTTCGTTATTAAGTATAAGTATTGTTCCAAAGTTTAATCTAGGAATTGTGTTCTTTAACACGCTTAACCGCTTAAGTTGCTTGTTTTAAAAAATATGCTATTGATGAACGTTTTCTTTGTGTGTTAATAAATAATGATGTTGCTGTAGAGACTAGTTTGTGGTTGAGCGAGTGTCCCACGGTGTTATCTAACCTTTCTTTCTTTTATTTGTTAGGAGTAAGAACCTAAGGCCGACTCTGGACTTCTCTCTTTACCAGAGTAGGTATCCAAATAATATTTTCAAAGAGAGTGGTGCATCCGGTTTTTTTTTTTTAGGTAAGTTAATCCAGCGATTTTCTTGAGAACTGGGTCCATCCCATGAGATTTGAGCTAGTACTAAAATCGGGTATAATCTTACAGTTTCACTGTAAGAATTTTTACAGGGTGTGTTCAATTTATTTTGAAGTGTGATTGAATTTGAATGGTGAATGGTTTTACTGAGTAGGCTGCAATATTATCTTCCACAGTCAGATGGGATTAATTTACCATCCCGTCTAAGACTATTTATTTTAGCAAAATTTAAGATTGTGGTGGCGCCTAGAGACAATTTTTCTCGGACTGAGCTTTGTGAGTTGTAGATTTATGGTAAGTGTAAGGTGTTTTAAATTACTTTTAAATCATTTTGCTCCTCATATCGACCACGCCCATTTTCACTATAGCTGGCTTGGGAACCCGCTTATATATATATATATATATATATATATATATATATATATATATATATACATATATACTTGCATATAACGTCTATAACGAACCATAAGATTTTTGTATTAAATTAGTAACGTGTTCCCTAAGCTAAGCTCTATATCCATTACAATTCTCAGATTACCAACCGCTTCCTTTCTAATTATACAAAAATTATCTATCTTAACTATAAAAGTATTCTATAACTCACGGATAAAAGAAAAGAACTTTTTAAAGGGTATGTTGTGTATATTTCTATACTCTGAATATCTAAAATAAAAATATGCAAGAAGAAAGAAAGACACTAACTCCAGTGTTTTGGTATGTTGTATGTATTTACATATTCTGTCATTATCTGAAATAAAAACATGCAAATCCAGGGCTGAAAACGTCCCACGTATAGTCTTATTCATTCACGGAGCTAGTAGCGTAGTGGTGACACGACCTTCTTAGCATTCGGGAGGTAATGGGTTCGATTCCCGTTACCGTCTACGTTGTGAGGTTTTTTCAGGGGGTGTTCCTCATACACATGTAGCGGCATGGTCACTGCCTATGTGCACACCATGTGCGGCTACTTAGGCGAATGCTGGGGTAGTATTTTCCCCCTCAAAACCCTAACTCTGTTTGTTCCGATCCTATCCTGACCACACCCATCCTTAATCCCATCATGCACATATACGTAATGTATGTATGTATGCTGGGAATCCATGATTGTGGCTGAAGGAGCTCGGAAAGCTTGAGCAGCCCGCCCTCCCCCTTGGGGAGGGAATGAAATACGTGGCCTTTTCCTTTTCCTATTCATTCAGGTGTGCAAAAAAGATTTATATCAAGGAAAGTAGAAAGACACTGGTTCTAATGTTTTGGTAGGTCATCAAAATATGTAAATGCAGGGCGGCAAATGCCCTTAGTGTGATATTATTGATTCGCGTCTGCGAGAAATAAAAATTTTATGTAAAAAAGTAGACAGGCGCTCATTCTAATTTTTTTGGCATGTTGCGTATATTTACACATTATATGATTATTTAAAATAAAAATATGCAGATCCAGAGCAGAAAATGCCCCACGCATGACTTTAACGTTTCGCGTCCGTGAGATAAAAAGGTATCTAGAAAGGTCAAAAGACGCCCACTCTAGTTTTTGGTGTAGTTGTGTTCTACTCAAAATAAAAATATGCAAATTCAGAGATGATTTGCGAGAAATAATTTATGTCTAGAAAAGTAGAAAGACGCTCATTCTTTTTCTTTGTATGTTATGGCTATTTATATATTTGTGGAGTTTATCGGCCTATTTCCACAGTTTATGCTTCTTGAGCGCGACGTTTCGGAAGCGGACTCTGCTTCCGTCATCAGGCTTAGTCCTGAGAAGGACTGTTTTCGCACTTGAGTCGAATTCATATGTTATACATAATTTTTCCGAAGCACTTGACTACTCTCAGATTCGAACTTGGTACCTTACACTTACTAGTCTGATACCTTTACCGCTAAGCCACTTAGTAATCCAATATATATTTTTTAGAACTGTATGTTATCCCATTGGATGCAATGGTCTTCGTTTCAGACATGTTCGACGATTCTTGATCTTTCTGTTTCACCCTTACGGACATTGTTCTTGTGTTCCTGAGTTATCACTTTGAGTGGTCTACTGCTCTCTCCTATGTATGCTCTGCCGTACTCGCATGGTAAGTTGTATATGCGAATGCGGCAGAGCATACATAGGAGAGAACAGTAGTTCACTCAAAGTGATAACTCAGGAACACAAGAACGTCAGTAAGGGCGAAACAGAAAGATCAAGAATCGCCGAACATGTCTGGAACGAAGACCACCGCATCCAATGGGATAACATACAGATAGTGGCAAAGGACGAGAACACAACTCGTCGGAAACTCAAAGAAGCCACATACATCGCACTAGCAGAAAATCCAATAACCCAAGCTGGTGTAGAAATGAAACCCATATGGATTCCAATAATGCGCGAAGAGCTTAAGCGCAATACACCTGCGCAAGAAGTTACGGCGCAACACGCGCAATAAACTTCTGCCCAACCACGAAAAAGTTTTTTATATATATATATATATATATATATATATATATATAAGTTCTAAAAAATATATATTGGATTACTCAGTGGCTTAGCGGTAAAGGTGTCAGACTAGTAAGTGAAAGGTACCAAGTTCGAATCTGAGAGTAGTCAAGTGCTTGGGAAAAATTATATATAACATATGAATTCGACTCAAGTGCGAAAACAGTCCTTGTCAGGACTAAGCCTGATGTCGGAAGCAGAGTCCGCTTCCGAAACGTCGCGCTCAAAAAGCATAAACTGTGGAAATAAGCCGATAAACACCACTAATAAGAAACCACAGTTACAAAACACTTATAGTACAGTATTTATATATTCTATCATTATCTAAAATAAAAAGATGCAGCTTCAGGGGGAAAAACCCGCACCTATGAATTTACGATTCAGGCCTCCCACAAATAAAATTTGTATGTAGCACAGAAATGACAACATATGCATCTTAGCAATGCCTTCTGCAATTTTATGACGATCTAGTACTACATAATATTTTAGTTAAGTAATTTAAATTTAATCCAAAATATATTTGGTCCACTGTAAAAAACCGAAGCTGGAGGGAAAACGAACCCGAATTCCAAAATAACTTCACACACGTATTTTAACTTACTTGATGTAATCGCCATTAGGATCGGCTTTTCGTCCAAATTTCACTGGACAGTAATAATGAAAAAATTGTTGAAAGAAGCTTGAGCAAGACAACCACATCCACATACCAGCATTTACCGACCAATCGGCATCTAGTAGCAGTTCTTCAAATACCTGCAAATTTGCTTTTATGCATAAACTAAAAGTTTCTGGTATTACCCTCATTCCTTCCTCCCATGATAACCATAAATCTCCGCGTGTCAGAAAGCAGACAACGGCGTGACGTGCAATATGATGGATCCAGCCTTCTTCGCGTAATTGCGTCATAATTGCATCAATCCACGGGAATCCAGTCTGGCCCTACAATTTAAGTATGTTTAGAAATTGGTAGTAATGTAGGTAAACTTACGTTAGCCCACTTCGCTAAAGCTTCGGCATTTTTATCCCAAGGAATTTGAACGCAGATCGGATTACCCAACATTTTATCAAAATTTGTGTTGTTTGTTGCAGCGCAGTAGAAAAACTCCCTCCAAAGAAGTTGACCATGTAATGACAGCGGAGGAACTGTTTTCTTAATTTTCTTGTACAGGTCCGTTAATTGGTAATAAAATAAACGTGTTGAAAGGCAACCGAAACGTAAGTAAGGTGAGAGACCTGTTTGGGAGGCTAAGAGTGATTGAGGTGTCATTTTAGGACGGCCAAAAGATGCTACCCATGCTTTACGCTCTAGATGCCTCTCTAAACGCGCTAACGCTTCACTTTCTCCCCCTTGCCAAGTGGGTGGTAAAAGCCCTTCGGTATCAAAACCCAGTTCTTCTAAAGTAGGCACGCCGTATTTTTCATCGTGATCATCGCTTATCGGTGTGATGATGTTAGCAACATCCTTAACACTAACCGATGGTTCTGAAAATGGAGGAGCTTGGATAGAAGCGATGATAGCTTGAAATTGATAGTATGTCAATGGCGCTTTACCCCCGTTACGCTCAATAATATTTTCAAGATAATACAACGTGTGGGAGATCTTACAAATAACAGTTATTCCCATTTCTTTACACATCGTCACAATATTATGGTCGCGTACCCTTCCAAATGGTTCGGGATCTTCCTCAAAGGTCAACGACGTTGTGCCCCATTCCTTAAATAATTTTGGAAGCGCATCCGCTGGTTGCCCTCTTACAACAAACAAACGCGAATTCATTTTTTGTAAACTTCGGTCTAAATCTTCTAAACATTGTAATAAAAATCTGTAATTAAAATGTAAATTGTTTTAGACTTTTTAGTTATGTAATTCAGTGCAAACATTGACCTTTCAAAGCGACATTTCTATTTATAGCGAAAGGCATGCATTTACCTCCATTTGTTAATTCCGACATTTGATGAACCTGCAAACCATGGATCTAATACAAAAACGCAACGAAATGTCGTTGCAGTTTTTAAACCTTCACGTAAAGCTGGATTGTCGTGAAATCTAAGCCCTTTACGAAACCAGTGCACCATATGAACTTCGGGCCCTTTGGACACCACCGGCCCCGTACATACGCTAACCACACTCATCTATTATTCAACATTGCGGTTTCTAACTTTTAATTTCGCAAATTTAAAAACGCACTAATTTAAGATGAAATGTCAATCCGCAATGCAACTTTCAATCTAAACGCTTCAAATTAATGGAATGTAATATAAAAAATCGTTAACCACAGCAATTGCAACGTGATTTACAAATAACAGAAATTATGATTGGCTGAAATCATCACGTGTATTATAAGTCACGTTGCTTCTAGTGTGTTTAGATGACTAAATTTCCTTTGACATTTTACTAAATTTTAATTTAGTCATTAAAGTAAGATTTAACAGAGCAATTCCATTTTGTGTTATGCAATTTTTCTCAAAAAGGCCGCATCTTTTCTTTATTTACGCAAACAAAAGGAAAGATCTTTTAATTTCTCTATTTTAATTTAGCGTCATCACTTCGTAACCATTTACTAAATACAATAAATACGATTATTAACTGCAACTTTTATCACTGTAAAGCCTATTATTAAAATTTCCACTTTCTCCTTTTAAAAGCACTTTCTTAATAAGCTGCGGCTCTAGAGCGCACTTTAGATAATGAACGAATTGTTCGAAACGTGATAATGGACCATTTTTACTCGTTTCACGAA
>JARFJB010000237.1:1597500-1752500 GCA_036346205.1 Vesta saturnalis
AATCTTAATGCTATTCACCAACATCTTGAACAATTACAACCTGATATATTGTTTCTATCTGAAACACAAGTCTCCTCTGAAAGCTCCGAGTCACCCGACTTGCAATTTCCTCAATACCATCTTCACTCTAACTTTCGATATAAAGGAGGCGTATGTGCCTACATCAAGGACAGAATTGCTTGCAAGAGGGTTTCTTCCTTAGAAAATAAAAATTTTGACGTGATTTGGTTTAAACATTCTGGTCCTAATTTTGTGAAATTCTACTGTTGCATTTATAGGTCTCCTAATGACAGCAACTTTCAAGACTTCTTCGATTACCTTAGTATGAAAGTTGACTATCTCCTGTCTCAGTTTCCATCTTGCGATATCTCATTTGTAGGCGATTTCAATGTTCATAACTCTAGTTGGCTTCAATTTTCATCTACTACAAATCCCGCTGGTCGTAGTGCAGAAACATTTGCTATTTCATGTGATCTCCACAAATGATTTCTGAACCCACAAGAATCCCTGATAACCCTAACCATACTCCACATCTTCTAGATCTCTTTCTTACATCAAACCCTCTTGTTTATAAAACTTCCGTTCTTTCGCCTTTAGGTCTTTCCGACCATTGTCTAATAAAAATCATTTCTACTGTACCTAATTCCACTGTTGTTCGCAAAACCGATTGAACCTTGTGGTGCTTTAAGTCAGCTTGATGAAATGATTTATGGGATTTCTTGGCAACCTTTCCATGGCGTGAATATTGTTTTAAGTCGTCCTCTTCTTCGGACATCGCTCTTTCAGTATCTGAAGTCATCCTCATGGGAATGGAGTTGTACATTCCGAAAAACAGTACCGTGTAGGTCATTCACGTTCCCAACCCTGGTTCAATAAAGGCTTGTTCTGATGCAATATCTTTAAAAATAAATGTTACATTAAATGGAAATCTAATAAATCGGTTGACAGTCATGTAGAATACGTTGGTGCTAGAAATATCTGCAAAGGTGTCATCACTAAAACTAAAAAGTTGTTCGAACAACTAAAATGCAATGAACTAGCTACATCTCCTTTAGGCAGTCGTAAATTTTGGTCTTTAGCAAAAGCCATTAGTAAAAACTTTCGAACATCTTCATTTCCCCTGACATCTATTGACGGATCGGTAGTTGCTGATTCTGTAGACAAAGCCAACGTTTTTGTGGATTTGTTTGCATCAAACTCGTGTCTCAATGATTCTGGAAAAGATGTGCCCTAGTCAACTCTTCTTCATACGTTATGAAACCAATTCATTTTCGGTACAAGCTCTTGGAATCGATCATCAGTAGGCTTGATCTCAATAAGGCGACTGGCCCAGACGGTATCCCAGCTATTGTCTTAAAGAAATGTTCCCCGAACTAGTACCAGTCCTATCTAAGCTCTATACGATCTCTATATCTTCTGGGAATTCCTTCATCATGGAAGTTAGCAAATGTTCAACCTATTCCCAAAAAGGTGATAAGACCGATCCCTCAAATTACAGACCAATTGCCATCACTTCCATTTTGTCTAAAATCATGGAAAAAGCCATCAATCAGCAACTGCTCACGTTTCTTGAAACTAACAAACTCCTTAGTGACCATCAATATGGGTTTAGGCAAAGTCGTTCAACAGGCGATCTTCTTTCATATGTGACCCAAGTTTGGAACAATACAGTAGAGCAGTCCGGTGAAACAGTTGTAGTCGCTTTAGATATCTCAAAGGCATTTGACCAAGTTTGGCATAAGTGTTTACTTGCCAAACTCACCTCGTTTGGGTTAAATGATGCGCTCATCAACTGGGTTTCTAGTTTCCTTGATGAAAGACGAATACGTGTCGTAGTTGATGGCTTTTTCAAAAGAAGTTAGCATTAACGCGGGCGTACCACAGGGATCCGTTATAGCGCCTACACTTTTCTGCTGTACATAAACGACCTTATTTCTTCAACAACTAACCCCATCCATTGCTTTGCTGACGATAGCACCCTTCACTGTAGTTCATCTCAGTCTACTCATAGTGATAATCCACCTTCTATGTCAAATCAAGAAATTAAAGCTGAAATGGCAAATTCAATCAACAAAGACATTCAACGTATTCTCGAATGGGGAAGCAATAATGTAGTTAAATTTAATGCTAACAAAACTCTGTGTTGCCTTATGTCTGCCAAAAAAGATCGATCATTTTCTGTTGTAAGTATGAATGGCTCAGTTCTTAAGTTTTCAGACTCTATTACTCTGTTGGGTATGACTGTATCTTCAAATCTCTCAAGGGTTGACCATCTTCTGTCAGCTACCAAAACAGCTGCTCGTAAAATAGGCTTTTTGTACAGATCTAAGCAGTACTTTACCTCTCGACAACTCCTTTTGCTGTATAAGGCCCAAATTCGGCCTCATCTGGAATATAATTCTCACCTTTGGGTTAGTGCTCCCCAATACGCTCTCGATATCGTTGATCGTATTCAAAAGAGAGCGATTAAGCTTATAAATGACCCGTCTTTAACTTCTCACATACAGTCCCTTGAGCATAGAAGGATGGTTTCAGTTCTTTAATTGTATTATCGTTATACAACGGCTATTGTGCTGGTGAATTACATTCTTTGATACCATCTCCGGCTATCTTTGCGAGAAACACTCGGTTCGTTCAATCACATCATCAGTATGCAGTACAAATCTCCACTTGTCGTACCAAACGGGCGCAATCCACATTTTTCTACACGGCTTCTAAACTCTGGAATGATCTCCCTAGTTCCTGTTTTCCTCTCACTTATGATATGAGAAAATTTAAGGTAGCTGTTCATAAGCATCTATTGGCAATTCATTGCCCTTCTATCCATCCTCCTAAGTGTTCCTGAGTGCTTTAGCACGATAGGCCTTATTTAGCCTGTTCAGGTCCACAATCATAAAAAAAAAAACACACAGAATTGGAAATAAACTTAAAGAAAGTGTAATATAGTGGAACAAAGCAAGCGCTACACACATATCAGTGTTATTAATTAAGATCCGTTTTTATCAAAGGCGATTGCATAATTATTATTGCATTTCTTTTAATCCCATCTACAGATTGTGACCTAATTTATTTATGCATTAGAGGGGTTGCATTCTAATAAGGGGCCGTAGTCTTGTAAGACGGGGATCTGTTCGCGGGCTTCTTAATATGTGTTTATTATTATTAAAACAGTTATACAACATATATTAATTGGAACGTAGCAATCAGTCGTCGACACCTCGTTAATTAAGGTGTTTACAAATATTTTAAAAATTCGCTACTGCAAAAAACATTGAGTTCTAAATTAAATATTAGATGAAATAATAATAATCATTTCTACCTTGATGCAATAACGCTCTTTTTATACTGGCAGATTCTCTACCTAAGCTGTCAGCACCTATACACTCGAAAAAAATTATGCCTGATTTATTTGTATGTTCAATCACTCACACACACACACACGCGCACGCACGCACGCACGCACGCACCACGCACCACGCACGCACGCACGCACGCACGCACGCACGCACGCACGACGCACACAACACACACACACACACACACACACACACACACACACACACACACACACACACACACACACACACACAAATTACTTAAAAATAAATAAATGAGTGGCAATTAAGTAATCAGGTAATTAGACATTACACATTAGATATACATCAAACTATTATTAATGCACGATGCGCGTGTTGGTTTTAGTAAATATTTTAAAGACAACAACAAATAGGATTATCTTTATGGAGATAAGCACGATAAAACAGGGTAGAATATACAGCTGTGATTGCAGATTTTTTTTCGCCAAAAATTTTTCTGCAATTGAAGTTGATCGCCTACGCCTCTCTCTTGTTACGAAACTCTTAATTAAAACAAATAAACCAGTAAAAACGCTTTTATTTATCAGAGTAGAACGGTTGAAAAACAAGCATTATACAGTAATTTGATTATCTCATCATTTATAACTAAACAAGTAGTGAAATTTTTTTACAAATCAAGCAAGACTAAGTTAATAAATGCATGGTTTTTAGGGTACATCGCCGGCTTGAGTCACAGCAGATATGGTTCGTTAAGGGGGGTGTCGCACTGGAGCGGCACCAGATGAGGGTGCCTCGCGCGACGCACCCTTATCCCGTCTAATATTGTACGTGTATGAATTTTAAAATTACTTTATTCATTATTACATACACATATTTAAAACATATTAAAAGCGTCTTTACATCGCACTTTTTGCTGAATATTTATGTTCTAAACATAATATATATATCAAAATTAGCAATATATTTCATTTTCACCTTAGCAGCTCGCCTAGCCTCTTCTTTCTCTCGTCTATGCTTAACACCTTTTCTTTATTCTCCCTCCTATCATGCGTACTACTTTCGGCATTTCTGCTAAACTGAATCGCGTGCTCCCAAGCAAGCCTTTTACATCCTTGGAACCGCTCAACATGAAAAATTCTTGTGAACTGATTTCATTTTAGATTTTTAAGAATTATAATAAGTTCCCGCACGTGCGCATTGACCTAATCTAGAAACCGTGTTTGCTTATTAATCTAACCTAATATTTTAAGTGTATTCGGTCTAGCCTAATAACGCAAGAAACGAGCGATAGACGATTGAGACGAGGAGAGGCTAGGGGGGCGAGAGAGAGAGAGATATCAACCTCTATTATAGACAATGTATTTGGTACCAACAAGATGGTGCCTCATGTCACACTTAGGGAACATCTTGAACATATGTTCCATGGAAACGTTATCCACAGATATTCTGATATTTTTTGGCCTGCTAGATCCCCTGACCTTACCCCCCTTGATTACTTCCTATGGGGCTACTTGAAACAAAAAGTTTACCAGGAAGGGCCATTTCAAGATGTTGACAATTTAGAAAGAATAATTTTAGAAAAATGCCAGGAAATTTCTCCAGAAATGATCAGGAATGTATTACGTGAATTTGCCAATAGAACGAATACATGCATTGAACGAGACGGTGGATATGTGGAGGCATTAGTGGAATGAGTGAAAATTAAGTTTCTATTTATTTCTAGAATTAATATTAGGTTAGTAGCACAACTTATTATTTTTATGTATTTGTTTATTTTTAAATTAAATTAAATAAATGCATATGCATTCAATACGTGTTTAAATTGCAAAATTGTTTAAAAACATTAAGATTCGAGAAGGTTATCATGACTTTTATAATCACAAGATATAAATGTTCGTTCAAAATAGAAACAATATTAAAGAAGCACAAAACCTATTTTTTCAATGTAAATGGACATAACTGCATATTTGATCAACTCTTTTTAATAACATTTTTCGACATTATCAATTTTAAAGGTACTTTACTCTTGAGTAAAATTCATATTTTTTGACAAACCTCGTATACGACTAAAAAAATTTGATATTTGATGATCGTATTTTACATTTTGGAACACACAGAACTTTTTATAAAGAATAACTTTTTTTCCTAAAATTAATAATAAAAAAGTTTCCCATATGATTCCGACTTACTGAGACATATTGTACATATATATATATATATATATATATATATATATATATATATATATATATATATATATATATATATATATATATAGTTTGATGTATATCTAATTTATAATGTCTAATTACCCGTTTACTTAATTGCCGCTCATTAATTAATTTATTTTAAAGTAATTTGTGTGTGTTTCTGTGTCTGTGTCTGTGTCTGTGTCTGTGTCTGTGTCTGTGCCTGTGCCTGTGCCTGTGAATGTGTCTGTGTCTGTGCCTGTGCCTGTCCCTGTACCTGTACCTGTGTCTGTGCCTGTGCATGTGCCTGTGCCTGTGTCTGTGTCTGTGTCTGTGTCTGTGTCTGTGTCTGTGTCTGTGTCTGTGTCTGTATCTGCATCTGTGTCTGTGTCTGTGTCTGTGTCTGTGTCTGTGTCTGTGTCTGTGTCTGTGTCTGTGTCTGTGTCTGTGTCTGTGTCTGTCTGTGTCTGTGTCTGTCTGTGTCTGTGTCTGTGTCTGTGTCTGTGTCTGTGTCTGTGTCTGTGTCTGTGTCTGTATCTGTATCTGTGTCTGTGTCTGTCGGTGTCTGTGTCTGCGTCTGTGTCTGTGTCTGTGTCTGTGTCTGTGTCTGTGTCTGTGTCTGTGCCTGTGTCTGTGTCTGTGTCTGTGTCTGTGTGCCTGTGCCTGTGCCTGTGTATGTGTCTGTCTCTGTCTCTGTCTCTGTCTCTGTCTCTGTCTCTGTCTCTGTCTCTGTCTCTGTCTCTGTCTCTGTCTCTGTCTCTGTCTCTGTCTCTGTGTCTGTGTCTGTGTCTGTGTCTGTGTCTGTGTCTGTGTCTGTGCCTGTGCCTGTGCCTGTGTCTGTGTCTGTCTGTGTCTGTGTCTGTGTCTGTGTCTGTGTTCTGTGTGTGTGTGTGTGTGTGTGTGTGTGTGTGTGTGTGTGTGTCTGTGCGTCTGTGCGTCTGTGCGTCTGTGCGTCTGTGCGTCTGTGCGTCTGTGCGTCTGTGCGTCTGTGCGCCTGTGCGTCTGTGCGTCTGTGCGTCTGTGCGTCTGTGCGTCTGTGCGTCTGTGCGTCTGTGTATCTGTGTGTCTGTGTGTCTGTGTGTCTGTGCGTCTGTGTGTCTGTGTTTCTGTGTGTCTGTGTGTGTGTGTGTGTGTGTGTGCGTGCGTGTGCGTGCGTGTGCGTGCGCGCGTGCGTGCGTGCGTGCGTACGTACGTGCGTGCGCGTGTGTGTGTGTGTGTTGAAAACTGGAAAACAACAAAATATGTAATAATACACCAACACCGAATATACAACTTGAAGATTTGGGCAACACCAAAACAACATAATGAAAAGCTCATTGGATAGAAGCCTAAAGAAAGAATACCAACATGTAACACACAATATCGAAATAAATATAGCGGAAAATATGATAATAACAACACTAAAGTAGCACACAACAGGAAAGCACCCGGTGTCGACAAAATACACAACTTCTGGCTAAAACGTTTAACAAACGCACATAACCAATTAGCTAAATGCATCACTGCCGCTACACGGGAGCCAGACACACTACCTACCATTCTGATGCTTGGTACAACATACGTACTCCCAAAAAATAACGACACAAGCAATCCAGTGATGTACCGACCAATAACCTGTCTCCCAACGTTATACAAGTTAATAACATCCAATACAACGGCTCTCGTAGAAGAACATGTTGCACAAAACAAAATCTTAGCAAGCGCAAAAACAACAAAAAAAAATCTGCATGTGTGCTACATTGCCTTTAAAAAATCCTTTAATTATATCCCACAGTGCTGGTTAGAGCAAGTTCTAGAGAGATATAATATACATCCTACATTAATAAAATTCCTTACAAAAACTATGGCAGCCTGGAGTACAAAAATTTGACTGAAAATAGGTACATGCAAAACCACAGGTGAAATAACTATCAAGAGAGGTATATTTCAAGGAGACTCATTGAGTTCCCTCTGGTTCTGTCTTTGCCTGAACACACTTTAAACCAAACTAAACTCAAAAAACATGGCCAGAACAATAAACATGTACGTTATATCTACAGTAACATATTCTTTTGGAGTAATAAAGTGACTGAGGATACTCTCTGATGACTCATGCATTTGCTCCACTTGTATCGAAGAGTTCATAGGACTCCACTCTTCAGCGAACTCTGCGATACAAGTAGGGCTCAGAACAAAATCAGAAATGTGCTCCCTGACCTCTCCTCCTGCCGTAGAACTACTGTACGACCACTCCTCCATAAATTCTACGGTAGAAGCAGGGCTCAGAAAACCTTCAACTGGATTCCCTACAATTCTGCCCTCTGCATATGTTGCAGATGTGGAGGATTGCTCATCTACAACGCATGTAAGTGTCAGAGTAATAGGAGATTCCTCTCTCCCAGCACCGGCTGCGCTACAGAGCTTGACGATTAACGATCTTCCGCAAGTGGAGACCATTCATCCCCAAAGTCTGCAATGCAGCCAGCACTTAAGACATGCCGCAATACTACCTGATCATCACTCACGGGTGACTGCATCCTCTCATACAGCTCACGTACAGGTTGTAGGGTGAGCAGTATTTCGTCCACGTCTACGTGCTCGTACGTGCGTGATATTACCACATCCAAATCGTCTGCTGGAGGTAGTGTATCCAAAAACCCCAATGCTATTTCACAGTCATCCTGGTAGAAATTCTACCCGCTTTCCAACAGGTCACTGGCAGCACCACCTTCCTGGAGTAGCTCCATCACATCCTGTGCGTGATTCGTCTCCCAGCAACCTTCTCAGGATAGGAGTGTCATCCCGCGGTAGTATCATACCTCGGCTTATGATGTTAACTCGTCCACCCACCGCTACGGGACGATCATAAGCCACGTATGATCGTGACCTACCTAAAAGCAAAAGAACGTAAATTACTCATCTGTGGCAGTAATACATGAAAGCGCTTTCTTACCTCTGTTTATGGTTGACGTAGTATTCTCCACTACGGCGGCAGCTACACTTGGGTTTACAGAATCTACTGTTATTAGTATACAAAAGATGAAAGCCTGCAAAATTACTTTTGTATATTTTACAAGTCCTTAAAAGATTTTATTGAAAATTATTCTAAGTTCAGAAACTAACTTTTGCAAATTTTACAAGTCCGTAAAGATTTTATTGAAAATTATTTTAAGTTACAAAATAACAGACCTTGAAAAATGTCCTCTAAAAATGCATGAAAAACGTTGTTTTTAGTGGGGGAAACACTTATATTTAGCGAAACGAAAACAGTTCAAATTATTCGTACAACTGATTCTATAGTCGACACTACTGAACATGCAATGACTTCAAGAGCAAGGTCCCCAGGTAAGAAGCAACAAGTGTTACGTTTCTCTTAATTATAATTTTTTTTCATTCTTGATACATTTCTAACGTTTTATTTGTTTTTTACAGGTTGGTGTTACCCCCGCCTCGTTCTCCATCGCCTGGGGAACTCCTGTATCACTTCGACTTCAGAAGTTAAACTTTCTGCAAATTTCCGCTTCAGTCTGCTTCTCTTTTGATTTCGTATTGGTCATTTGCCTTTGCAAAACTGGCACTAATGAAACTAACCTTTTTGACACATTATCTTCATGTTCGTCTGTATTGTGGAATAAACTTGCAGGAGTAGAACTCCTTGATGTTCGCACGCTAGTGTGCAGAAGGCGAATTTTCCAAATTAGAGTCAGTGGTAGTTGTAGAAGGGGAAATCAAAGTAGAGGAATCGCATTTTTGTAAAATTTTGTCTTTATTTAAAGGATAAATTCCAGAACCTTCGAATCCCCCAATAGCATTAGCCCTTAAAAAACCTTCCACTCTCATTTAGTTTCTTTAACAGGCTAGGAAATACAACTTTATCTACATTCTTACAGCCAGTATCATAGTAGTAAGTTTTTAAAATATTGCGCCAAGTTGTTTTAACTGATTTAAACACACCAACATCTAAGGGTTGTAAGGCGTGCGACGTGTGTGATGGCAAACAAAGTAATTCTATGTTGTTTTGACAGGCCATTTTGATTAACGGTGTTGTACGATAGGAGTTGTGTCCATCAAAAATGAGTTCTGGTCCTTCTAGGTTTTTAGAATGGTTGATAAAAACATTTGCAAACCAGCCGAAAAACTGCCCTGCCTCCATCCACCATGATGGAGAACAGTTATATATAGCGTCTTCTGGGCCATTCTGGCACTAATTTGCATAACGGTGTAGTCCCTTATAATTGGCAAATAATGGTAGATCATCACCTATTGCACTGCACATGCGTTAATTTAGTTGTAAACAAAAAAAAGTTTTTGATTATTAATGATTTATAAGTATGTGGTAGGCAACTTAATTTGCAATGGTGTAACTTAAGTTGCATATTTTCTTAAGGGTTTATACTTCCATATCGTGAAATTATTTTCTGCACATATTTCGCACGCATCGCTACATCACCTGATACCGTGAGCGTCCTTTTTAGCATTGCTTGATGTACGTTGTTTTAAGTAAGAAGCCATTTTTGGTTTCCACCTAAATTTTGTGTTAAGTGCCATTGATTTAATGGCACTTTTACTTCTACTTTTACTTATACTTTTATTTTATGATTACATTTTGCATTTAATTCAGATCTAAATTTAGATCACACCTTTTTATTTGAACCGTCAAAAGAATGCAATAAATTCTGGATTATTCAAATTTCAATGAATATAAATTTGTAAGAAGTAAATTCAACTTTGGTATGGTATGGTTTACAACGTAAGCATTGAAAATACGATATACTGCGCAACATTGGTACGAAGATTACATCATCTATGGTTTACATTTCCGCATTCCTTATGGTAACTGAGGTTCTCAAGAAGTTATACAAAAATGTTATAACAGGTACTCATACCCCAATGACTTAGTAGGATAAGGCTATTAACACTAGTTTTAATATTTATTTTATATAATCCCAAATTTAAATGCTTAATAAGCATAGTTTGTATATCTTTTATTTTGACATTTTGTTGAATGCTTTATTGCATCCTCGGTTCAGTTATTCCGAGCGTAATAAAAAAATAACTTGGCGTCCGAGATAACTTGTATTATTGTTACCTTGAAGTTACTATATTGATGTTAGGTGGAAACAACTAAGCAGAAATTTGTTGGTAATTAAGCAAATCAAAAAGCATGAACTAGGCCCGATTTAATCTACCTACTGGGTCAACGGCATTATCTTTTATTGAGTGGTTGGTGTCTCTAGTTATTTTAACGATTTGTGTTGAGAATGCTTTAAAACATTTATTTACACTATTATTATAATCATAAAAATCTTGCATAACTTCAACGCTACAGGCCTCTGCCCTATTTCGTGGCAAATTTTGTGTAGTTCTTCTACTAAGTTCTTTTTTCCAGCGTGTTTCAAATGCAGCAATCCAATCTCTTCCGAGTATCCTGTTTTTAAACGGATTAGGTATTTCCCATTGTTTTAGATAATCTTGTACTATTAACTGCAATTACAGTCTGTCGAATTCGAATCCCCAATCAGCCATCTTGATAAGAGAATGTACTATTAACTGCTCCTCCTCATGGGTGAGAACAGTAGGCCTGCCTACAGGCTTGGTTTTCTAATTTTTAACTCAATTTAACAAAGTAGTACGATTAATTCCATAAAGTTGGGCTGCTCGGTTCACACTCATATTGGCATTCCATACTCTCTGCGGTGTAAGTTTTATAAGGTCTTCGTTCAAGTTCTCTCTTTCGCGGCATATTTACTAAAACAGAAAAATAGGTAAGTATCAACTGCTCTTTATTCAATGACACTTTTGAAGCGTGCAACATTGATATCCTCCTAGAGTATAACATTGGCATGGCAATGTTTACCACAAAAGTAGTGTTGTAACATTTTTGTTATGTTTTTGTGAAGATTGTTAAATTAGTGTAAAAGTATTATTTAATACTTCATAACATTAGCTATCTTTGCTTTCATTAAGCTAGATTATCTTCCACTATTAAAACAGGCAAAGTTTTGAATTAAAAATCTTGTTTCGTTGTATAAATTCACGTGTTCTGTCGTAGTAGACCGTATTATAGGGATTACCATATCACTTTTGTACATTGCTACTAGATATCACTAATATGCAGGGTGTTCCAGTTTTTGGAGCAGGACTTTAATAGTCGATAGAGCTTTCAAAATCCACATGTAATTCGCCCAAGACATTTCCTACAAGAATTTAATGTGAACGTCTGGATAGGTATTTACAATAATCACCTTTTTGGGCCCTACTTTTTACCACTTAGGATGAATGCTGCGACTTTCTTGGAATTCTTAAAGAATGAACATAGGAATATTTACGAAGAACGGCTTGGTTCCAGCTTGATGGTGATCCTGCTCATTATAGCAAAATCGTTAGAAACTGGCTGGACAACCATTATCCAGGAAGATGGATCGGTCGTGCAGGCCTAGTTCCCTGGCCGCCAAGGTCTCTAGGCCTAAATCCCCTAGATTTTTTTGTGTGGGGTATTTAAAAGAAAGGGTGTATGCAACTCCTGTGACAACAAGAGATGAACTCATTAATAGGATTAGGGATGCGTGTAATGAAATAAGACAATTTTTAGTTAATATTCCACGTATTCGACGGTGTGAATCATGTATTTAACAAAATGGTTCACATTTTGAACAGTTTCTTTAAATTTATTTACTATTACGATAGCGTTTTTATTTTGTTGTCATAGGTTAAGTTTATTTGTTTAATTTTTTATTTCGTTCGTTTCGTTCTTGTCAAAATCTTAAATAGAAATTCTTTCCAATTTTTTCCAATAAGTACGTATTTTTTTAATATTTATTTTGTTGTTTTACTTTTATTTTCCTTTATTTAATTCAACTGAAAAGTTAGGAAAAAATCAGTGGAGTACTACTTTTTATTAAGAGACAAAAAAAAACGTGAGAATTTACATAATTTGACTCTTTTTTTTATTGTTCTTTTCATGCCACACTATTTTTTGCGGGAGCACCAGACGCTCTTTACTTACCATTTGGAAGCTGTTCATGGATTACAGCTAATTTATCTCAAAAACTATGCATTTTTCGGAAACAAAGCAGAAGACAAAAAACTTCCTAAATCAAATGGGCAATCTAAATTTTTGGTGTTTAAGAGTTAAAGGCGTCGCATGAAAAAGTTCGGGGGTAAAGGTGTACCACCCCAGAAAATGTACTACCCTGTAGATATCGATAAACGTTAAACTACTCTTAATATTGAGTTCTAGGAGTGTAATATGTGTACTAAATTTGGATTTATTATTTTAAACAGTTTTGAAGATAAATTAAAATAACTGAAAAAAAATTAAAACTTTGAAACCCTGTATCTTCAAAATTAAGCGTTTGGCAACCTATGTTTATATGAACTTTTTGTCTTAATTTTCAAAGCTCTAGCGACTATTAAAGTCCTGCTACAAAAAATTGGAACACCCTGTACATGATTTTCTTAAAATATTAAATTTGAATTTTGTCAACTAATAGAACTGTTAGGAGGGAAATTTGAAAATGTGTCAATCTTTCCCACCAGTCAATTCTGCCCGGCTTTACCTTATAGGTGACAGTGTGTTGTTAATTTGCTTCCAGCCCCATAGGTCGGGTTTTAAAGACTGTTCTCGCCATATTTGTACTTGCAGGAAAGTATGCCGGGAATGTTATTGCGCTGCAGCTGATGTGGGTGGTAATTTTGATAAAACTGCAGTGCTGTTTGCTTGACCAACTAATTTATTAAAACAAGCGTATCGCTGTTCGCTTAAGCTGCCTTATGATGGTTGAAATTTGTCAAGTTCCAGTATAAATCTTTCACCGGTTTTCTCAATTTCCTCAGGGATTGACTTTGGGTTGTTAAAAACATCTACGATACTAACAAGATCTTTTTTCCTATTAAACATTTGTACTTATTGTTGTTTTCCTTTTCCAAAAAATGATTAAATTAAAATTATTTTTAAATTGTAAGTTCAGAGGAAGAAAAATTCGTATATTTAATATACGCTAAAAGCAACCGCTGACTTTGATCGCTCATTGCTGGAAATGTATTGGATAAAGTAAAATAAGTAAAATAATCTTTTTGGTAGAGAATTTTATAAGGAACATTTTTAGGAAATATAATATTTTCTGGGCGGCCAAGAGTTTCTCAGAAAAACTCCAAAAACCAACCTAGTGCGCATTAAGGGCGGTTGTTGGGGGTGAAGCTCACTCTTGGGAACTCTTTTGAATTTGAAAACTATTCCTTTGGTGCTTATAATCTCCGAATAGCAACTTTATCTTTTTTTTTCAGGCCCCCCCGTAACCGGGCGTGCAACGCACGCGGGCGCCACCCCATAGCGGCGCCAAACTGAAGGTTTGGCAAAAAAAAATTTAAAAATCCAGAAAAAATATAAAAAATTTTTTTAATAATAATGAGCAGGGTGAATAAAATAGGGAGAGAATTAAAAATTCTAATATTTAACTAGTTTGCTGTTTGTCGCCTTTCGGTTCTCAACTGCTCGCTCGGGTTTTAGTTCTCGGAAACTTAGGTCGCTTGACTTGCCGCTTTGAGGTCGGTGTGTTTCCAGTGACCGTTTTGCTGCTGCTCGTATTCGCTTCGTTATGGTTGTCGTCGAACTGTGGAATAAAAATAAGTAAATGCCTTTACTTGTTAAGTTTCAAGCAAATACTTAATGGCCACATTTAGTTTGTTAAGGATTAACTAGTATTAACTTTCGGATTGACGGGTAAAAGCGTTCACTTGTTTTTATTCACCCGACCCAATGTAAGAAATATTTATTTTGGTGCTACGACATATTAAATTTTCATACAGTTTTAACTTAAGATTTTATTAAATACTTAGAGATGAAATTAATAATTTTATCAATATTTGTATATAATGTACCTAAATAATATTTTTAAGTTAAACTACTACTTTAAATAAAATCTGGTGCACTAAAACGGGAAAATAATTATTAGGACACATTATGAGACTTTCTAAAGATTCTAACCTCTTTAAAAATTAACAATTAATTTAAAATGTGGGATGTAGGTTAAAATATTTTTTTAGCGAACTTGTGCCCCCACGTTTTTAATTGTTAAATCTTCCAGAGGTCAGGATATCTCAGAAATATTTTTACCTATACTTTCTATTTCTACGACTGCAACATTAAATTCAGGATAAAAAGACCTTTAAAACGAGGTATCACTTGATCTCCTTCTAATTTAAAATTTTTAAGGGCAGCTCTCACCCTCGCTCAAAGGTTGATACTGTGGGGTTAAACATAAAATATGATAATATAATATTTTCACGGAAACCTAAAATATCTGCGAAAAGTTTTGTAAGAATCGGTTGAGTAAAAGTAGTTCAAAAAGCTATTGCAAGATTAAAAATAAACAATAAACAACTATACAGGTCGAGCGATATTAAATAAAATCGTTTATTAACAATTAAACACTTATTTTAAATTTTTGTTAATATTTAACATTTTTTTTGTAAATAAAGAATTGCATTTTTTTAAACCAAATCCGAATATTATGCAGTATTCGTAAATCGCCAAGCTTGTCTATAAACGTGAAAACTTGTCCAGACTTTCATTTTTCCAGTTCGGACTCGAAAGGTTCACGGGGTATAAATTAAAACAACGAAAGGCGTTAGCTAATCAGTTCTTGATATTCACACAAGAAAACGGAAGGTAAATTATAAATTAGACGTGTTTTAAAGTTGGTAGAAAGAAAATATTCGATTCGATCAAGTGTTTTATATTTTTCGTTATTGTGTTTGGTGTGGAAATTAAATTAAGGGTGAAATGGTAAGCATTATAATATATTATATCATACAAAAAATAATATAAATAATTGGACATATTCTAATAAAGTAATAAAATCCAAAATTAGTTTTCTTAAGGTTTATTTTAAAGTTTATTTTAAAAATTTTGTCAATGTAAATAGTCACCCTTTATATTATTATACAATAGTATATAGTATGATAATACAGTTTTAAGAAGATAATCTCTTAAGATTTAATGGCTTTTGGAATATTTTAATTTTCATTATTTCAAATAATATAGCTTTTAACTATTAATCAAATATTATACAAATTTTGTTATGCCAAGTCATTGCCTATAAAAATTCAAATTAAATAATAAATACCTTGTTTATAGGAAAAAAATGCAAATGTAATTCCTGAAATAAAATTAAAATTTCTTAAGAACCATTTAAAATAGGTATAGGATTTTAAATATACAAAAATCTAGGTAATTAGACTTTTACGTGTTACATTAATAGGTAATAATATACAAGGTGTTTCATTCAAATTACCGAAGTTGACATTTCTTTCCGGTATAGCCGGTAGTGCCAAAACTGTCAAAATACTTTATTCGTCTATTATCCAACGATCTTACCACGTTTCTTTTTTAAATGTTTTTTGAGCCTAGTACATCTTAATACATTTTACATTGATCTAGCATATTAGCTTATATTAGCTTCACTTGCTTAATTCTAGGAACCACAGAAGAGAAAACGACCTTTTGGCGCAAAATTTCGGTAGCAAAATAAAGTTAGATCCCAAGAAAGGGAGAAGGTGGCTGGCAAAATGAAAGATTTCTTGGCGAAAACTCCAGTTTCCAATGCAGAAACAGAAGCTTAAGAGAGTCAATGTTCTGAAGCGGTCGCTGCTTCACCTGTTCCTGCACTTGAACCATCTATGAGTACATCAACTTTCAGTGAAAACGTAGAATCGGTCGAACTCACCGGCTCAACAATAGAGGCTACAAGTGAAACTGAAACCGAAGCCTTGACTGGAATGGGCCCTGAGATGACAAGTACCATTCTTCTATCGGAGGGTCCTGGTCTGTGGCCTAGAACCATTAACAACGAGGAAGTCAGATGGTTGGTTGAGCGAGGACCTCCTTTAATAGGACGCAATTATCAATTTTCTACAAATCAAGACAAAAGAAAATTTTCAAGTACGTACTTTGTCAGAAAACTGGAGAATGGTGAATTTGGCTTATTTATTCAGTTTCAAAAAACTCTATATTTTGCTTTTGTTGTAAGGTTTTCGGTAAAACTATCAATACTTTTTCTGATTCAAATGGTTTTTCTGATTGGCAACTGTTCAATCTGCAATTGAACATGAACTTCGGGCCCGCCAGGATGTTTAATCTTGCAGATTAAACAGGGTATTTTATAATGTTAATAATTTTAGTAATTTTATATTTAGTAATAAGTTGAGAAATATAAGTAGAATTAACAATTAAGAAATACGTAAAACGAATCGTAAGCAAAACTGAATATAGAGCAGGTTAATTATTGCGACAATTGTGCTGATACAAAAGTGTGTAAGGTTGAAATTACACATATACTATGTTCATTTTAACTAGTAAGCACAAAAAGGCGCTTAAATGAATAAAACATGACCTACTAACTAGGTCAAACAATAAAATACGTCATGTAAAAAGTTGTATATAAAGTATAAATAATATCAAATAAATCAGTCTTTGAATGAATCTCATCTTTTATTCAATTACTCAACAGGGTTGTGAGGTCTAGTCTACAATTACCAGTAAAATTAATTACTATTGAAGACATCATCCACCACCAACAGCAGCAGCTATTGAACATCAGCCTATTGAAGGCATCAACACCACCAGCTACATTCAATTCACCACCACCACCGCCAAAAGAAGTTACAGCAGCAAGTCTACCTCAGTCAACTATAAGGATTTACGCTCCTTATAGCAAAGAAGAAACATATCGTCAGTGGGTAAGAAAATCAAGCTTTATAAATAAGAAACAACACAAGACTCAAAGCGAAAAATAGAGAAGATAAACAAATTGGCCAACACCCAAAATGAAATTGGCAAGGCTATGGAGAAGATGTTTAGAAATATGAAGAAAGATGCGGCGGCACGGAAGAACAAGGTGTACATTAATGAACGTAGCAAGGCATTGGAAACATGGTGGGAAGAAGCGAACAGCACACATAATGAAATATCCAAACTGCAGATAGATGATCATGACTACCACACATCAGAATACTTTGAAAAATTGGGTAAACTATATAATCACATTAAGAACTATCTGACAGAACTGGAAAAGAAGCTAACAACCACCTCGCAAGAAGACGATGGGATCGATAAAGAACAAGAACAGCGATTGAAACGACAAGAGATCAAGATGCAACAACTAGGTGCTCTATTACAACAAGTAGAAGAAAGATTGAAGAAAGAAGAAAACACGGTCCAACTTAAGTTATGGCAAGACAAGATTCAGCGCCAATGGACTGCAATTGAAGACCTGCACGAACACATCAAGGTGCATGAAACAAGACATCAGGACAACTATTTTTCAAACAGCGAGTTCGAGAAAACCGAACAATGGTGTGACCAAATAAGCATCGAGCTCGGAAACAAAATACAAATGGTTGGAGATAAGACATGCAGCATCAAGTTGCCAGAAATAAAGCTACCTATGTTCAGCGGCGGCTATGAAAATTGGATGACATTCCAAGACCTGTTTGACAAAATAATACACTCCAACAAAACGGTGACAACAATAGAAAAAATGCAGTACCTTAAAAGTAACGTCACAGGAGAAGCATCAAAACTAATCCAACACCTTCAAATAGCAGAATGCAATTACAAAACAGCATGGGAAATTCTCGAGAGCAGATACAACAACAAACGGTTAATGGTAAAAGTTTTAATAGACAAAATTCTAGACTTTCCCACTATCCAAGAACAAGACGCAGGTGCAATAAGGCGTCTGCATGACTCCACTTATGAGTGTCTGGAAGCAATAAAGAACCTAGGAGTAGAAACAACCTCCTGGGGTCCTCTTATTGTCCACATAGTAGCAAGAAAATGGGACGCAGAGACAAACAAACTATTCGAACAATCGCTGAAAGCACCAAATGAAATACCACTAATGGAGGAAGTAATGGAGTTCCTCAAACTAAGATTCCATTCAATGGAAGCGATGTCCCAGGCAAGAAAATCACACCATACTACCACACGAGGACAGCCCCAATGGAACCCCCAGTGGCAGAATAAACGGCAAGCATGAGTCTACTGCAACCAATATCACAAGTTGGGTGACTGCATCGAATTCAAAGGGTTGTCAACACAAGCCAGGATCACATTCGTGAGAGAAAAACGTCTATGTTTCAATTGCATGGACCACAGTTCCAATATCGGATGCCACGCAATACGGCGGTGCACAACGTGTCAGTACCCGCACCACACATTACTACACCAGGAATACAAAAAACCTGCAACACACCAGCAAACAAAATCGGCAGCGCACGCATCAACCAGAGAAGTTAAGGAAGCATGCAGCTCCGAAAATAAAAAAGAAGTGACGATAGTCAGTATGGTATCACGGGAAGAAGAAACGCAATTAGAAAAGTTTTGAGAACTCGAAGAAATTGCAAGGGCAGTGAAAATGTCCCAACAAGATGAAGAGTGTGAAGAACACTACCAACAAACCACACCAAGGAAACCAATCAAAGAGTATCAACTTACAACCGATACATATGGAACAGCTTCCGCACCTTACCTAGCGGTAAGGACATTACAGCAACTAGCCCAAGATGAAGAAAACAATTACCCGCAAGCATCAGCAGTAACACTGAAAGATTATTACGTGGACGACCTGTTAACTGGAACCCCAACAATAGAAGACGCAAAAATTTTACAGGAAGAATTAATCACATTATCAGCGAAAGGAGGATTTACGTTAAGAAAATGGCCAGGAAACCACAAAGAATTATGGAAAGAAGAAAAAGAAACGTCGGAACCACTGGATATCAACCAAAACGAATCAAGAAAATCCCTAGGAGTGAGATGGCTACCAGGTCAAGACAGCTTTCAATTCAAGGTAGCACTCAACAACAAAGCATTAACAAAAAGAAGCATACTATCAGAACCAGCAAAAATCTTCGACCCGCTAGGATGGGTCAGTCCAATAACAATAACAGCCAAACTAATAATACAAGAATTATGGATAAGCGCAATCAAATGGGATCAAAAAGTACCCGACAACATAGCAGCAAAATGGTTCCGGGATAAATTAAAAGCTATAGAAGAACTAAAAGTACCAAGATGGAAGAAAGATTCCAGATGGAACAACTTTACACCATCCCAACCACCTCGTCGCGGCAGAATGTTCAATCTGCAATTAACATGAACTTCGCCAGGATGTTTAATCTTGCAGATTAAACAGGGTATTTTATAATGTTAATAATTTTAGTAATTTTATATTTAGTAATAAGTTGAGAAATATAAGTAGAATTAACAATTAAGAAATACGTAAAACGAATCGTAAGCAAAACTGAATATAGAGCAGGTTAATTATTGCGACAATTGTGCTGATACAAAAGTGTGTAAGGTTGAAATTACACATATACTATGTGCATTATAACTAGTAAGCACAAAAAGGCGCTTAAATGAATAAAACATGACCTACTAACTAGGTCAAACAATAAAATACGTCATGTAAAAAGTTGTATATAAAGTGTAAATAATATCAAATAAAATAGTCTTTGAATGAATCTCATCTTTTATTCAATTACTCAACAGGGTTGTGAGGTCTAGTCTACAATTGGTACGAGTGACGGCGTACCCCTCACATTAAACCCCAACTACTCAATCTCTTTAATTAGAGAATTGAACAGCAACACTTATCGTTGGCTATAAAAAGACATGAAACATCAATTGTACACAATGTTCATATGAATACATGGATGAGTTTGAAAAAAATGTTAAAATTATCTACTACTGTAAACGATCATCATTTACGGGTTTTAGAAACCGAAAAAAAATATTGGCATGATGTTCTGGAAAGAATTGTTGCAGTCGTAAAATTTTTGTCCCGGCAATGTCTAGCATTTCAGGGTTCTTCTAAAATACTTTTTCAACATGATAACGGAAATTTTCTTAAGGCTGTCGAGATGATTTCCTCATTTGACCCTGTGATGAGAGAACATCTTAGTAGAGTGCAGAACTCCCAGGAAAATTCTTTAAAAAAAACTCATTATTTAGGTTATCAAAGTCAATTAAAGACATGAGAGGTCAAGGGTATGATAACGGTGCCAATATGCGTGGAAATCATATTGGCTTACAAAAACGTATACTGGACGCTAATCATCGAGCTTTTTTGTGCCATACGCTGCACATAGCTTAAATGTAGCAGTAGATGATGCTCCTAAAGTGTCAAATGAAACAGTAAACTTTTTTAATATAGTATGTTTTTTTCTCTTCCTCAAAAAAAAGGTGGGATATTATTAAAAAAAAATTCCTGAATTAAATCTAAAACCCGTAAGTGATACTGGCTGGTCAAGTAGGGTAGATGCTATAAAGCCATTAAAATTTCATTTAATTAAAATTTGTGAGAGTCTTCTAGAAATAGCGGATAACGATACTTTTAACATAGAAAGTAGGCATAAAGCAAGTTCTTTACTATTAAATATTCAATCATTTAAATTTATTTGTAGTGTAATTATTTGGTATGATGTTTTATTTCAGATTAATATTGTAAGCAAAATGATGCAAAGTGTAACAATTGACATTAACCTATTTAAAGAATTTAGTCGATCATTTCAAAATTATAGAAATGATAATTTCTTTGAGGAAATAATTACTCAAGCGGCTCAAGATAGAGCAAGATTTTCCCACAATCAATACTACTAGACGAAAATATAAACCAAAGTTTTTTGATTATGAACATAGGGATGAAGCACCTCAAAATGCCAAAACCGCGTTTAAAGTTAATTTTTTTAAGAATAATTGATCAAGTACTCTTTAAATAGTAGATTTGATATGATCTCTAATTATGACAATGTTTTTGGTTTTTTTAGTAATATTTTTACATTATGTGACGATGATCTCCTAAATAACTGCCAAGTTCTACAACAGAAGCTTACTGATGCGGTAAAAATGGAGGCTGATATTGAGGCAGATGTTTTGTTTAATGAGATTAAAGCTTTAAAGTTAGTTTCAATTCCTCATTCTTCAAAGCCTCTGGATATATTCCAATATATATTTGAACACAATTTAGCCTCATCTCTGCCAAATGTTACAATTTCCTTAAGAATACTCATAACTTTACCAGTATCTGTGGCTTCTGGGGAGAGGTCATTTTCAAAATTAAAAATAATAAAAAATTCTCTTCGATCAACTATGCATCAAGAGAGACTATCTGGGCTAGCAATATTAGCTATAGAACAGGAGATGGATGACAAAATCTATTTTGATGCAGTAATAAAAGAATTTGCTGTCGTTAAATCAAGAAAAACACCTATTGAACCTAATAAAAGTTGTAGTTTTAAGTGACGGATTAAAGATGTTTTTTTTTGTTATTAATTAACAATTCATTAATTATTATTTCCAATAAAAATTAAATTTAAAAAAATTTCTGTTGTTTTATTATAAAATAAAAAAAAATATTTTTTTTTTATAACTGGATTTCGTACATTAATAAAGGGCGCCAAAATAATGTCTCGCACGCGGGCACCGCTCAGCCTTGCGGGGGCCCTGCGACCTTTCCGTCTAACCAAGAACAAACTCTGAAAGTGTGCACGTAAAAAGAAAAGCATGAATATAAAGCAATTATTTTTAACGAGCTTATTTGTTTCTATCAAAATGAACTCTTGACTGATTAATGACGAAATTTTTTGATAACCTTTACTTGTTCACAATTCACCGGTTTAGGGATACTGTCTATATAAATATATCAATTCTATATTTAAACATAATACCCAAGCGTTGAATACACTTTTCTTAGAAGAGTAGTTTGAATATGGCCTGCAAAACACATGTTCTTGTTTTTCTCTTTTTAGTCGGTGTATATGGAGAACAATTTGGACCTAAGATTGTTACGAAGCAAGGCACTATTGTTGGAAAATACTTGCACACTAGAGATGGGAAAAAAATTAGCGCATTCTTAAGTATCCCATATGCTGAACCACCTGTTGGTGAACTACGATTTCGGGTAATATTTTGCCTTTGCATTAATTAATTAAATTAATGAAATTATTAATGCTAATAGATCTAACACGATGTGTATAATACACTACAAACGTATTTATTATATTTAATTGTCTAAATTCAACTGAAAAACTTTGTCAAGATTTTCATTCTTTAATCATTTAAGATTTGTTTTAGGAACCAATACCCTCAAAACCTTGGGTTGGTGATTTGGATGCAACGACACCTCCTCATGTCTGTCCGCAGACAGACATTTTCTTAAAACTAACAGAATTTGAAGGAGACGAAAATTGTTTATTTCTAAATATATACGCTCCAAAGGTACTAATTAATGATAAAATACTTATCTTTTTTGGGGTTTTTTAATGGTGTACTTTAAATTATACAATCTAAACGTTTCGATAATACTTACAGTTATCTTCGTCAGTAGTAATGTTTGTTAAAAATTGTTAAAGATGTAGTAAACAATTTTGTCAAATTTGAAAAATTCAAACATAAACATAAGCCTGCTATTAATATAACAGTTTAGGAAACATAAAGCCAACTATAAAATTTTTAGTAAAGAATAACTAGGTCATAAAAATTAAATTTCATTAAACTGCCTCAAAGATGACAAACCAGAACACTCTCTACGACGAAAGCTAACAATGAAATTTGTCAGCCAAAAAAACACATTTAACAAAATTTAATCGAGTTATGATGTAAGTGTAAAGTTGTGAAAAACTTCAATTTTAAAATGATAGAAGCATTCACAAATTCAAACATTACATCAAATAAAATAACCCAGTTAAATCTAACAAAGAGATATCTTTATCAATAATTGGAAGTGTTATTAACAATGAAAAGCACAATGCAGGACGTTCTTTGTAATTTTCAATTTTAATTTAATTTTAACTACTTATGTTAAATTATAGTGCTGTGGTAATTTAACATATAATTGGTAAAGCATTTGCTTCAAGGTCTAGGAAAAACACAGCAAAAAACCTAGACATACCAAAAGTTGAAAACAAATTAAAATCAAGGCGTATCATTATGCTCTTTTTTAATTATAAGATGCCAAAACCTATTTAAACGGAGATTTTCTTCTTGTCTATTAAAATTGTGCGGGTGTTTATATATTTCAATAGCTTCACGTTGCAAACGAACATAATAATGAGTTTGTCTTGACAATATTTCCATATTGTCAAATTGAATGTCATGATTTAGATTATTCAGGGCATGGTCAGCCACAGCAGACCTCTCTGGTTGACCCAATCTACAAAATCTCATATGTTCTTTGCGTCTTGTATCAAACCTACGTTTTGTGGTCCCGATGTATACTTTTCCACATGAACAAGATAACTTATACACTCCGGAAGATGACAAAGGGTTTGACACATCTTTAGGTGATCTTAAATGTTCTTTAATTTTCCTTGTAGGTTTAAAAATAGTCCTAATGCCATGTTTAATTCGGATTTTTTCAATTTTATTTGTAACATTAGCTATAAAAGGAAGAAAAGCAGTACCAACATTAAGAACTGGTTTTTCTTTAAGGTTACGCCTAGAAGGTGTAATAACATTATTAATATCTGTAAGTGAGTATCCATTATCTTGTAAGGATTTTCTTAAATATTTATATTCATCATTCAAAAATTCAGGGTCACAAATTCGTTTTGCTCGATCTACTAAAGATTTAATTGCACTAATTTTTTGACGTGGATGGTGGTTGGATAATTTATGAAGGTATCTATCAGTGTGTGTCGGCTTTCTGTAAACCTTAAAAGATAGTGAATTATTATTTTTAGATATTAATATGTCAAGAAACGGTAAACTTCCATTAGTTTCTTTTTCCATGGTAAACTGAATACTAGGATTTATAAAAACCAAAAACTCATTCAGTGCTTCTTCTCCATGTCTCCAAATAACAAATGTGTCATCTACATATCTATACCAAACTGAAGGTTTTTTAGGTGTATTTTGTAACGTTAATGTTTCAAATTTTCCATATAAAATTAGCTATAACAGGACTAAGGGGACTACCCATTGCTACACCTTCAATCTGTTCATAAAATTTACTATTCCACTGAAAATAAGTTGTAGTAAGACAGTGCTGAAAAGAATGGTTATGTCCTTTGGAAAAAGATGATCAATGTATTCAATAGTTTCTTTTAGAGGTACTTTTGTGAAAAGTGAAATAACATCAAAACTAACCATTATATCACCCTCTTCAATTTTGAAACTATGTATTTTTTCAACAAAGTCGGCAGAATTTTTAATGTAATGGGGTGTTTTTCCTATATGAGGTTGTAATAACAATGTAAGATGTTTTGCAAGGTGATATGTAGGAGAACCAATTGCACTAACAATAGGCCTTAAAGGAATATTAGGTTTATGAATTTTTGGTAAACCATATAGTTTTGGTGAAATAGCTTCAGAGTTAGATAGTTTCTTTTTTATTTCTTCAGGAATAGATGATAATTTAACATATTACGTAAAACAAAACCTCCAAAGAGCAACTTATCCTTTCGTCAACGACGTGCTTTACATGATCTTAAACGCAATGAAAGTATTATAATATTAAAATCAGATAAAGGTAATGCAACTGTTATATTAAATATGAACGATTATAACACTAAGATAGAACAATTGTTGGGACCAGAAACTTATCGTGAAATACCAAAAGATCCAACAAAAAAGTTTCTTTTAAAAACTAAAGAGCTGATTAAATTATCATCTATTCCTGAAGAAATAAAGAAGAAACTATCTAACTCTGAAGCTATTTCACCAAAACTATATGGTTTACCAAAAATTCATAAACCTAATATTCCTTTAAGGCCTATTGTTAGTGCAATTGGTTCTCCTACATATAACCTTGCAAAACATCTCACATTGTTATTACAACCTCATATAGGAAAAACACCCCATTACATTAAAAATTCTGCCGACTTTGTTGAAAAAATGCATAGTTTCAAAATTGAGGAGGGTGATATAATGGTTAGTTTTGATGTTATTTCACTTTTTACAAAAGTACCTCTAAAAGAAACTATTGAATACATTGATCATCTTTTTCCAAAGGAGATAACCATTCTTTTTCAGCACTGTCTTACTACAACTTATTTTAGTAAATATTATGAACAGATTGAAGGTGTAGCAATGGGTAGTCCCCTTAGTCCTGTTATAGCTAATTTTTATATGGAAAAATTTGAAACATTAACGTTACAAAATACACCTAAAAAACCTTCAGTTTGGTATAGATATGTAGATGACACATTTGTTATTTGGAGACATGGAGAAGAAGCACTGAATGAGTTTTTGGTTTTTATAAATCCTAGTATTCAGTTTACCATGGAAAAAGAAACTAATGGAAGTTTACCGTTTCTTGACATATTAATATCTAAAAATAATAATTCACTATCTTTTAAGGTTTACAGAAAGCCGACACACACTGATAGATACCTTCATAAATTATCCAACCACCATCCACGTCAAAAAATTAGTGCAATTAAATCTTTAGTAGATCGAGCAAAACGAATTTGTGACCCTGAATTTTTGAATGATGAATATAAATATTTAAGAAAATCCTTACAAGATAATGGATACTCACTTACAGATATTAATAATGTTATTACACCTTCTAGGCGTAACCTTAAAGAAAAACCAGTTCTTAATGTTGGTACTGCTTTTCTTCCTTTTATAGCTAATGTTACAAATAAAATTGAAAAAATCCGAATCAAACATGGCATTAGGACTATTTTTAAACCTACAAGGAAAATTAAAAAACATTTAAGATCACCTAAAGATGTGTCAAACCCTTTATCATCTTCCAGAGTGTATAAGTTATCTTGTGGAAAAGTATACATCGGAACCACAAAACGTAGCTTTGATACAAGACGCAAAGAACATATGAGATTTTGTAGATTAGGTCAACCAGAGAGGTCTGCTGTGGCTGACCTTGCCCTGAATAATCTAAATCATGACATTCAATCTGACAATATGGAAATCTTGTCAAGACAAACCCATTATTATGTTCGTTTGCAACGTGAAGCTATTGAAATATATAAACACCCGAATAATTTTAATAGACAAGAAGAAAATCTTCGTTTAAATAGGTTTGGGCATCTTATAATTAAAAAAAAAGCATAATGATACGTCTTAATTTTAATTTTAATTTTAACTTTTGGTATCTCTAGGTTTTTTGCTGTTTTTCCTAGACCTTGAAGCAAATGCTTTACCAATTATATGTTAAATTACCACAGCACTATAATTTAACATAAGTAGTTAAAATTAAATTAAAATTGAAAATTACAAATTTAAAAACTATGAATTTGTGAGAAAAGAAACGTGTATCAATGTTGGAGGAAGGAGTCACGGAGGAGTGTTGATTATGATAAGAAATGATATCCCCTATCAAAAAATACACTTTACTACCGAAATAAAAGCATGTGGTGTAGCATTGTTAGGGCCAAAACCTTTAAATATTTTAAATGTATACCTCCCTGATCAGACATGGACGGAAACTGAGTTAAGAGACCTAATTAATCATATTCCTCATCCACGACTAATCTTGGGAGACTTTAACTGCCACAACACGACGTGGGGATCGGAAGTAAACACCACAAAAGGTATGCTACTAGAGACAATAATTAATGATGATGATACTGATATGATAATATTGAATAATGGTGAAGCTACACACATGAATGAAAGTAACGGCAACATGAGCATAATAGACCTATCGCTATCCTCTCCTTCAACCGCCACAGCATTGAAATGGTCAGTCCTAAATGACTTACACCAGAGCGACCATTTTCCGATTATCATAAATGTATCCTACCCAAACACAGACTATAAAACAATTGCAAAATGGAATGTCACCAAAGCCGATTGGAACGACTACCGTAATAATCTGGAAATCCCATCCTCCCATGGCAATATAGACAAAAGAGTCGACGCTATAACGGATATGATTATACAAGCAGCTTCAAAATCTATACCAAGAAAACCTACTTCCTACAAACGATGCCCAGTGCCGTGGTGGACATCAGAAATTGAAAAATTGAACAAAGAAAAGAAACAACTATTATATAAATATAAAAAGAAACGAACAATAGACAATTTAATCGTATTCAAACAAGCACGCGCAAAAGAAAGAATAGCAAAACGCAAAGCACAAATGAAATCATGGCGTGAATACACTTCTTCAATTACATCCAGTGCCAATATTACAGAGATGTAGCGTAACATAAATTTCTAGGACTTACCTTTGACAAAAGTTAAGTTTACCAAAATTCATAAAACCTAATATTCCTTTAAAGCTATTGTTAGTGCAATTGGTTCTCCTACATATAACCTTGCAAAACATCTTACATTGTTATTACAACCTCATATAGGAAAACACCCCATTACATTAAAAATTCTGCCCACTTTGTTAAAAAATGCATAGTTTCAAAATTGAAGAGGGTGATATAATGGTTAGTTTTGATGTTATTTCACTTTTACAAAAGTACCTCTAAAAGAAACTATTGAATACATTGATCATCTTTTCCAAAGGACATAACCATTCTTTTTCAGCCTGTCTTACTACAACTTATTTTCAGTGGAATAGTAAATTTTATGAACAGATTGAAGGTGTAGCAATGATAGTCCTTAGTCCTGTTATAGCTAATTTTTATATGGAAAATTTGAAACATTAACGTTACAAAATACACCAAAAACCTTCAGTTTGGTATAGATATGTAGATGACACATTTGTTATTTGGGACATGGAAGAAGCACTGCATGAGTTTGGTTTTTATAAATGGTATTCAGTTTACCATGGAAAAGAAACTAATGGAAGTTTACCATTTCTTGACATATTAATATCTAAAATATATTCACTATCTTTTAAGGTTTGCAGAAAGCCGACACACACTGATAGATACCTTCATAAATTATCCAACCACCATCCACGTCAAAAATTAGTGTAATTAAATCTTTAGTAGATCGAGCAAAACGAATTTGTGACCCTGAATTTTTGAATGATGACTATAAATATTTAAGAAAATCCTTACAAGATAATGGATCCACTTACAGATATTAATAATGTTATTACACCTTCTAGGCGTAACCTTAAAGAAAACCAGTTCTTAATGTTGGTACTGCTTGTTCTTTTATGAATTATCCAAAACACATTAAAAAAAATGGCAATCAAACATGGCATGAGGAAAATTTAAACCACAACGAACAATTACGAGAACATTTAAGATCACCTAAAGATGTGTCAAACCCTTGTCATCTTCCGAGTGTATAAGTTATCTTGTTCATGTGGAACACGTATGCATCGGAACCACAAACAGATAGCTTTGATACAAGACGCAATCGAACATATGAGATTTTGTAGACTCGAGGATCAACCAGAGGTCTGTGTGGCTGACCATGCCCTACTAAATCAGAAATCATGACCGTTCAATGTTGACAATAGTGGACCCCTGAGTGAAGACAAACCCATTATTATGTTCGTTTGCAACTGCCCAGCTATTGATCACATATATAAAACGAATAATCTTTAATAGATAGGAAGAAAATCTTCGTTTAAATCGGTTTGAGCATCTGTAATAAAAGAGCACTACATGATACTGCCTTGAATACCTGAATTTGTTTTCAACTTCCTAGATATGTCTATATTTGCTAGTTTCCATAGACCTTGACAGCAGGAATGTTTACCAATTATATGTGAACATTACCAACATGCATCTAGTAATTCGTAAGATAGTTACAATGGTTACCAATGTAAAATTAATACGTACAAAGAACGTCCTGCATTGTGCTTTTCATTGTTAATAACACTTCCAATTATTGATAAAGATATCTCTTTGTTAGATTTAACTGGGTTATTTTATTTGATGTAATGTTTGGATTTGTGAATGCTTCTATCATTTTAAAATTGAAGTTCTCACAACTTTACACTTACATCATAACTCGATTAAATTTTGTTAAATGTGTTTTTTGGCTGATAAATTTCATTGTTAGCTTTCGTCGTAGAGAGTGTTCTGGTTTGTCATCTTTGAGGCAGTTTAATGAAATTTAATTTTTATGACCTAGTTATTCTTTACTAAAAATTTTATAGTTGGCTTTATGTTTCCCAAACTGTTATATTAATAGCAGGCTTATGTTTGTGTTTTAATTTTTCAAATTTGACAAAATTGTTTACTACATCTTTAACAATTTTTAACAAACATTACTACTCACGAAGATAACTGTAAGCGTTATCGAAACGTTTAGATTGTATAATTTAAAGTACACCATTAAAAAACCCCAAAAAAGATAAGTATTTTATTATGAGTGTTAATGGTGAGAGTTTACACTTTCGTACTAATTAATCATTAATTAATTCGCTGCTGCGCGGGTAAAAGGGGTCAAGTCAAACTTTAGAAAAAATGAGATTAAGTCATTTTAGTACATCATTTTGAAGTTACTGTCATTGTGTGGAGAGAGCTAAGTCATTGGAAGTAAAACTGGTTGCCCATTTAATTTTACTCATTGTGTTAAGTCAAATATCTGAGCCTGAGTTCATGTGTAAACTGTTATGTTTAATTATCCCTACTTAACACTACACAGCAATACCTATTGTATGTTGCTCATTTTGCACGCTTTTTAATAAAAGCAATGTAAAGTTTAACCCCTTTTACACATAAATAACCTTAAAATTCATACATATTGTCTGTTGTTTTCTCGCCCTAAAAATGTGCTCGAAGGGGCAAAGAATACTGAATGTGGTGAGAATTGCTTGACATGTGGTCCAAGTTGAAGGTCCAGATGAAAGTAAGTAATGTCAAAAATAATTAATATTTTGTTGTTTTTAACCTATTCAAATCATCCTACATAAACTTCTCTCTTAATTTTTAATGGTTTTCTAGATTTTGACTGTCCTGAGGAACCACAAAGCATGCCTAGTGATAATTTGAAAGAGTTTGATGAAGATTCTAACAATATTTCACGAGATGTTATCCACGTTGAAGATACAGATAAAAGTAAGTAATGTCAGACGCAATAATATTTTGTTATTTTTAACCTATTCCAATCAACCCAAATAAACTTCTCTCACAATTTTTAATGGTTTACCAGATTTCGACTGTTCTGAAGAACCACAAAGCATGCTGGTGATAGTTGGAAAGAGTTTGATTAAGACTCTGACGACAGTGTCAGAGATCCTGTTTTTAGACCCACGCGAGGAAGGGGATGATTTAGGAGAATCATATTTGATGGTTAGAGAAGAGCATGATAGCAATGATCAACAAGCGGACGTGTAGTTAAAGCAGAAACCAAAAAAAAAAGAAATTAAAGAAAAGAGAAAAGAAACCAAGGAAAGAGTTATGAAGCAATAAAAGGAAAACTTATACGAGAAAAAACTCTTAAACCATCGAAAATGTGTAGGAATCGTTGCATCAAAGGCAAAATATTTGTTTGGGCAATTTTTTTTTGATATCCCTTTTTTTTATTTGCAATCTGTAGTTTTACATTCAGCAAATTATATCATAAATTACATGACATGTCGAAGAGGGCTCAATAGCCATCTACCTAAAATAATAAATTTTTAAAGCCTTGAGTGACTGAAGGATAATATGCTTAAAAACTAACCTTAATTCTAAAACTAACTTAAGCGTAATCAGAATCTATTTGGTAATTCATGAGGTGCATAACGCCGAAGTCTCTTATTGTTTCTTGACGGATTCATGAGATTTGCTACTAAATCGTTTGGGTGGATGCTGAGTCGGGTTCGGTATTTCTTGCTTTAATTGCCTATTTCTTGCTTGATCGTTGAAACTTGGAGGTCATTTCTAATAACCATGTTTGGCACGTACCAATATGCGTTTGCAATCATGCGTAGTACTTTTGACTGAAAGCGTTCGAGTATCTCTATATTGGAGTTGGAGGCAGTACCTCAGAGCTGGATACCATAACACCACACCTGTTTAATTATGGCTTTATAAATGAGGAGTTTGTTGTTGATGGTAAGTTTTGAATTACGACCGAGTAACCAGTACAATTTGTTAAGGGTAAGACCCAATTGCTTCCTCTTCGTAAATAGGTGCTTTCGCCAAGTGTGCAGTCCAAGATATTTAACCTCTTCCTGCTGTGACAGTTGAGTATGGTTTAATTGAACAGGGGGACAAGTTTCTTGCCGTGTGGTGAATGTTATATGTACGCTCTTACTTTCATTAACTCTCATTCTGCACTTTTTCAGCCATGATTGTATGGAGGTTAAGGTGGTTTGTAGAGATTGTGTGGCAGTAACAGGATTTGTATCGGCGGCTAGGACGGCAGTGTCATCCGCGAATGTTGCTACCAAGACTTCAGGTGTAGTCGGAAGGTCGGCCGTATATATTAAGTATAACAGAGGCCCAAGAACACTGCCTTGTGGTACCCCAGCGTTTATCGCGTAGAGTTCAGTGAGTTCAGTGCCAACTTTGACTAGGAAGTGTCGATTTTGAAGATAGGATTTGAGTAGGAGAAAATAATTCAAAGGGAAGATCAATCGTAGCTTAGCTAACAGACCAACATGCCACACTTTGTCGAAGGCCAGTGTGATGTAGAGGAATGCTGCTGAGCAGTATTGCTTATTTTCAAATGCCTCAATGATTCTGTCAACAATGCGATGCATTTGCTCTGTGGTGGAGTGCTTTGATCTAAAACCGAACTGGTGGTTGGGTATAGCTTCATTTTCCTCAAAGATTGTGGAGAGTCTAGTTTGTAAAATTTTTTCTAGCACTTTGGAGACTATAGGTAGCAAACTTATTGGTCGATACGATAATACCTCATTACGTTTACCTGGTTTTGGAATTAAGACTATCTGTGCTACCTTCCATTGTTTTGAGAAGTACCCAATGCGTAGGATTGCATTGAACAGTTGCGTGAGATACTTTATTCCCTTATACGGTAGTTGTTTAAGAACATGGCCGGTAATTAGATCGTATCCCGGTGCTTTCTTGGAGGGTAAAGTTTTAATGATGCTTTGAACTTCTGCAATTTTGATAGATGGGACTGGTGGTTCAAGTTGGTAGAGAGTTTCAAGTATCTGTATTAATTTGTTTTCTTCTTCGGGTTCATTTTGCGATTGGAGTGGCTGGAACACTTCGAAGTGGGGTTCTGCAAAAACACGCGCTTTCTCCTCGTTACTTCTGGCCCATGTTCCTTGACGTGTCCTGATTGGCGGTGAGGCTTTTATGGCCTTTTTAGTCGCTCGCCATAGCGAGTAATCAGTGTCCTCAGTAGGTGTAGAAAGGTTTGTATACGTTCGTTTTTATTGCTGTTAAGGAGTGCTTTTAGTTACTGGGTCTTGGCAGTATATAGCCTTTTACTTTCAGCCGTTCTCAACCTCTGCCACTGTTTTCTGCACCTTCTTTTTTCCAAGATTTTTGTTGGATCGATATGGGGAAATTATACGCCCCAGGTTTAGTTGGTTCAGGCGTTGCATTCCAGCCCGCCTGTTGCACTGTGTTATTAAATAGTTTGGTGGCTATTTCAATGTCTTCTTCCGTTTTGAGAGGAATGATTTGTCTAAAGTCGTCCCAGTTTGTTTTTTTACTACTTATTTTTGTTTGTGGTTAATACTTTTGCGGATAGAGTGATTTGGACTGGAGAGTGGTCGGAAGATAAATCAAAACATGATTTAGCAATAGCAAAGCCATGAGGGATGCCTTTTGTCACACAGAAATCTACGAGATCCGGAATTTTGTTCCTATCGGTTGGCCAACACGTAGGATCTCCGGTAGATAGATATTTCAAGTGATTTTTTGAATAATTTTGGATAGTTCACGCCCTTTGGGTGATACAAGTCTGGAACCCCAGTCGGTATGCTTGGCGTTATAATCTCCGCCAGCAATTAATCATCGTCCTAAGGTACTAAAGTAATCTTCATAATGCACTTGCTTTACTGTGTGTTTGGGGGGGGGGGAAGTAAACAGCCGAGATAGTTACGAAACTTGAAGAGTCTTCTATTACTAAATTTGTAGCTTGAAGATAATTTTTGATGTAGCTAGCTGTTTGATAGTGTTTTATTGAATTCTTTATAATTATTGCCGTTCCTCCTCTTGCGGTGTCGTTAGGATGGTTTGTGTAGTAATTGGAGTAGTTTGGAATTTTGAGGTAACTTCGCTCAGTACAATGGGTTTCAGATGTAAGCATGATATCAATGTTGTGGTTGTAGATGAAAACTTTTAGTTCTTCTGCGTGTTATGAAAGCCCATTTGCGTCCCATAAAGCGATTAGCAATAAGTTATCCATTATTTGAGTTTAGAGAGCACGGCTGTAAGTAAATTTAGCATGGTACCTATTTGTTCAACTAGGCCCTTCATCATGTTTTTTAACTCAGTTAGGTCATTTGGTTGGATTTGGCTTGGTGTTGGCATAAAATTGTTGGTGGCGTGGATTTGTTGGTTTTGTTCGTTGGTTACCGCAGAATATGATAGTCCTGGTTGAGTTGGTCGGTAAGTTTTGATTGAAGTAGGGGGGCTGTACAGTTTTGGTCGAAGTGGCGGAAATTGCTTTTTCTGCAGTTCTTTGTAGATCGTGCATACTTTATAGTTTGCAGGGTGGTTTCCTGCGCATAAGACGTATCGGACATCGCTAGATTTTGTTTTCCGTGAACACATCGCGGTTTTAGATTACAGGAGTGTTTGGTATGCCCATACCTCTGGTATCTAGCGCACTGTACAATTTCTCGTTTGTACTTTGACGGCTCAAATTTGATTTTACATTGCTGGAGATTTTCCACTTTGTAAATGTCTTTATTGTTTGGGGCGGGTTTCAGCTCAATAAAGAACATTGGTAGAGGTATTTTAGTTTTGTACTGTTTAATGTTCCATACGTTAGTTACTATGTGTCCTAGATTTTCGATTTCAGTTTTGATGTCGTCGGTACTAATAGAGTAATGTAAATTTTTTAAGACTACCTTAAAGTTTCTTGCCTCTTTTAGCTTGTAGGTGTCTTTTTTTCAGTCAGGGCTTTGATAATTTTTCCATACGATTCTGCTGTTTTGGGCTGCACTTTTATTTGATCATTTGCAAGAGCTTTAATTTCGTATTGCTGTTTGCGTTTCCAGTAGCTGCACCAAACGCGAAATTACCTTGACACCATTTATAAAAATTGGAGGAGGTTTTGTGGTTTTCTCTTGATCAGCGTCTTGTGTTTGGTCTTCTGTGGTCTCGTTTGCTAGTGGTAAAAATCGATTTGATGGATTTAGCCAGTAATTGTCGTCCTTTTGTTGTTTGGATTTCTGTTCAATTTCTTGTTGAGTACTTCTGCCTCGTTTGTGTGATACTGTAGTCCAGCTACTTGTTTCTGTTTGTGGGAGAATCATTTAGGGTCGGTAGGAGTATTAGGTTTGTTGAGGGGGTTGGGGATATGATAATTGTTGTGGTAAATGTTGTGGTTGTGGCAAATAATTACCTGGTATTTGTTGGCACTGAATGTACACCTGGTTTTGAATCGGCAGTTGGAGGTTGCATCCCCCTGGTGGAGGTGGAAAGGCCATGAGGCGCTTACTTAAATTGTTGGTTTATATTCTTGCGTTATCGCGGGTCACTTGATATATTATCGCGGAGCACACGCCGAACGTCTTTCCTCATCGAAATTCAAATGAGAACAAAAAAAAAATAAAGAATAAAAAAAAATGAATACAATTATATCTGATCTGATAGAGGTCAAAGACAAAAAGGTTTGTCGTATACGCTCTACTGATGCGGGTAAGCAAAGATATTGTCACTCAACTTTGTTATATTACTTACAAGCTGTAAAAGCTGTTTTGTTAAGACATTTGACAAGTTTATTGAAACTGTCACAAACAAAAACCGTGCTGTCATTTCCGGTATAATAACTTTGGATCAAAGAGGTAATCACAGTAATAAACTGAAAACCTGTGATGAAGATATTGAGAATGCTGGTAATCACATACTTTCTATACCATCATATGAAAGTCATTACACTAGGAGAGATTCCAGCAAAAAATATCTACCCTGTCACTATACCCCAACCTCTCTCTATAATGCATATAAAGTTACATATCCTCAAAAACCAGTAAATCGCAAGATTTATGAAAAAATATTTCACAAACTGAATATAAGCATTAATAAACCAAAAAAAAGACATGTGCTTGACATGTGACAGATTAGAAATGCAAAAGATAAAATTTCATCACCTTGAAGCTTATCTCGGTTACGTCTAAATCTGCAGACAGACAATTATCAAAAAATGATGTAGGTAAGATCACTGTAACAGTGCCTTCAACAGTGCCTACCTACACCCGACATCAAAAATTCAGTTGCATTCTGCAAACGGCAACTATGGACATTTAACTTAACAGTCCATGTTCTGGCCAAGCTTACGTCTATGTCTGGCACGAAGCTATGGTCAAAAGAGACGGTGATGAAATCGACTCAAGTCTTTAATTTCTAACAAAGGATTTGGGCAAAAATGTTTCACATGTAACAATGTATTCCGACTGCTGTGGCGGCCAAAATAAAAATAGCTACGTCACCACGATGTACTTGGTTGCTTTGCAGGATTCAAAATATTTACGGGTTATTGACCACAAGTTTCTGATTTCGGGACCTACTCACATGGACTGTGGACCACAGTTTAATAGAAAAACAAAAAAAGAAATTTAATGGGGAAATTGAGCATCCCCATGAGTGGCGCTGGTAATCACATACTTTCTATACCATCATATGAAAGTCATTACACTAGGAGAGATTCCAGCAAAAAATATCTACCCTCTCACTACACCCCAACCCCTCTCTATAATGCATATAAAGTTGTATATCCTCAAAAACCAGTAAATCGCAAGAATTATGAAAAAATATTTCACAAACTGAATATAAGCATTAATAAACAAAAAAAAAAAAAGATATGTGCCTGACATGTGACAGATTAGAAATGCAAAAAATAAAATTTAATTACAAGAAGAATCTGCAGACAAACAATTATCAAAAAATGACCCAGGTAAGATTCGACCTTCAAGAGTGCCTACCTACACCCGACATCAAAAATTCAGTTGCATTCTGCAAACGGCAACTATGGACATTTAACTTAACAGTTCATGTTCTGGCCAAGCTTACTGCTATGTCTGGCATGAAGCTATGGTCAAAAGAGGCGGTAATGAAATCGACTCACGTCTTTAATTTCTAACAAAGGATTTGGACAAAAATGTTACACATGTAACAATATATTCCAACTGCTGTGGTGGCCAAAATAAAAATAGCTACGTCACCGTGATGTGCTTGGTTGCTTTGCAAGATTCAAAATATTTACGGTTTATTGACCCCACAAGTTTCTGATTTCGGGACCCACTCACATGGACTGTGATACCGACCATAGTTTAATTGAAAAACAAAAAAAGAAATTTAATGGGCAAATTCAGCATCCCCATGAGTGGCGCTGGTAATCACATACTTTCTATACCATCATATGAAAGTCATTACACTAGGAGAGATTCCAGCAAAAAATATCTACCCTCTCACTACACCCCAACCCCTCTCTATAATGCATATAAAGTTGTATATCCTCAAAAACCAGTAAATCGCAAGAATTATGAAAAAATATTTCACAAACTGAATATAAGCATTAATAAACAAAAAAAAATGATACGTCAAACAGGAAAAAAAGCGGGTTATTGAAAAATAATTGGAAAGAGACAACTTTCATCATTTTTCTAGTCCATTGAATGGAGCTTTAATAAATTGCAAGACTGCCGCAGGTGGAGATAAAATCAATTGGCGGAATTTCAATGGCTAAGATATGAAAAGGGTAATACTTTTTTTTTTATTCAAAACAACATTCGATGAAAACGAACCCTTCAGGAAGGTAGATTTCTCAAGAAGAGGCGAACAGCAATAAATTTTAAAACCAGCAAAGTCGTACAAAGGGTCAGTATCAATCTCTGTAGAAAAAAAGCAGCATATCCTGTACTTGCTGCCTTACATCTCAGAGACCCTGAGAGTTTTTTTACAGAAGCTTGGTCACAATGGACCAATGGATGTACTTTCTGACTGTGATGAAGAGCACCAAAATTTTGATGTTGTTTATTTTCTATTATTATTGTTAATAAAAGTTTATTTCATTGTAAATTTGTAGTTTCCTAACTAATTATGTAAAATGAGATAAGTCAATAAAAAACGTTTTTAGGGCATTTTTTTTAAATATTAAAACTGTTTTCTTCAATTTTAACAATTTTTGACATAACCCCTTTTACGCGCGCAGCAACCAATTAATAACAAATAAAACGAACATTTCTTTCAGTTAAATAAACCTGATAGCCATTTGTATCCTGTTATGATATTTATACATGGAGGTGCTTTTTATATAGGTACAGGCAACGATTATAATCCTGATTATCTATTAGATGAAGACATCGTCCTAATTACATTTAATTATCGTCTGGGTAATAAATCGTGTCTAATTATTGTGAAAGCTTAATTGTAAAAATTCTAGGTCCACTCGGATTTTTGAGTACTGGAGATGAGTATGTTCCCGGAAACAACGGATTAAAAGATCAAGCTTTAGCAATTAAATGGGTTTACGAAAACATAAAAGCTTTTGGCGGTGATCCAGAAAAAATCACTTTATTTGGCGAATCTGCAGGCGGTGCTAGTGTACATTTTCACATGTTTTCACCTCTTAGTCAAGGTAATCTGAAATACTGCTACGTCATTACCTATCTAATGTAAAAAAATATTTTCAGGATACATAAAAGCAGCAATATCCCAAAGTGGAACAGTTTTTAACAATTGGGCACTGAAGGAAACAAAAACCGTTGTATCGCATAGTGAACAACTTGCTCGTCATCTGGATTGTCCCACAGATTGTCATTATAAAATGATAGATTGTTTGCGATCCGTGAGTGTTCGTGAATTAATAGAATCACAAAAGATTTTCATCGTAAGCAAATCATAGCACAGTTGAATTGAAATATAAAAATTAGTATTTCAGGAATGGTACACTGATCCTATAGTAGTATTTTTTCCTGTAGTGGAAACAAATACGAAAGGTGCATTTTTACCTGATCATCCTACGAATATTTTAAAATCTGGCAAATTTGCAAATATTCCTTGGATGGCTGGTGTTACTAGTGAGGAAGGATTGATAAGAGCTGCTGGTATGAATACCCATACGTTTTTGTGATTTATCATTCATTTTTGAGATTACTACAGGTATCTACAAAGATAAAAAATTAATCGAAGATCTTGATCGAGATTTTAATAGAATTATGGGCATAACATTAAGCAATAAAAATCCAAAGTTTGATATTGTCGCAAATAAAATTAGGAAATTTTATTTTGGAGATAAAAAAATCGACAACACTACTATGTACAATGCAATTAATGTCTGTCTGTTCTGTTTTTAAGACTTATTTTAATTTGGTTCATTTTCAGTTATATTCAGATTTACTGATTATACCTGCTGTGGATAGAGCCGTAAATATGCATTTCAAGTACTCAAAACAACCAGTTTATTATTATGTATTTTCTCACACTGGTGTTCATAGCTTTAGCCAAGTGGTTGGACTTCCGAGTGCACGTTATGGTAACAATTGTAATTTAAATACTTTCATCTAACTACTTATACTTTAGGCGCATGTCACGGAGATGAAATGATCTTACAGTTTCCTATGTACTCATTCTTAAGAAATACAACGTTAGATAGTTTAGATACTTACTACTCAAAGTTAATTAACAAACTATGGGCAAATTTTGCAAGATCAGGGTAAGACATCAGCTGTTTGAGTGCTTAATTTTAATTTATGCCATTGTTAGAAATCCTACGCCTGACTCTGACTCTATAATAACTACAAAATGGAAGCCAGTTGAAACAGAAAATTTGGAATACCTTACTATAGGAGGTGGTTTACATATTGCTAGTAACTTATACTCAGAAAGAATAAAATTTTGGACAAAGTTAAATAGTCCTGAAAGATTAAATATCCGAGATGAATTCTAACTTGTGTTTTGTGTATATTAGGTTCATTCTGAACAACACTGTATAATATTTGAATATGACATTTAATAAATTTCAAGGCACGAAACATACGTTTTATGTTAGCTTATTTGAAAACACCACTGTTGTAACGTAGGCTTTTCGTTCACTTTCTAGGCCTTCGTTTTTCTAATTGGTCGGCCCTAGACACCCCTAAGGTACCCTTGTTAGGGCCTCCTTGTCTGCCACCACGAGAAACTTCAAGCGGAAGGGCTCCTTTGTTTGTTAAAACTTCCTTGTCTATCATGTCGGGGTAACACTAGGACCACATTGTCGGTTATTATATATAAATAAGATGGCTATGGTTTCTAGGGTAATACATTCCGGACGTAAAATCCTACCCCATTCGGGTGTCCGGGAGGGCAGGACCCAAGCGACCACGGTCATCGAAAGTCTCCTAATGACAGTAACTTTCAAGACTTCTTCGATTACCTTAGTATGAAAGTTGACTATCTCCTGTCTCAGTTTCCATCTTCGATATCTCAATTGTAGGCGATTTCAATGTTCATAACTCTAATTGGCTTCAATTTTCATCTACTACAAATCCCGCTGGTCATAGTGCAGAAACATTTGCTATTTCATGTGATCCCGCACAAATGATTTCTAAACCCACAAGAATCCCTGCTAACCCTAACCATACTCCACATCTTCTACATCCCTTTCTTACATCAAACCCTCTTGTTTATAAAACTTCCGTTCTTTCGCCTTCAGGTCTTTCCGACCATTGTCTAATAGAAATCATTTCTACTGTACCTAACTCCACTGTTGTTCGCAAAACCGATAGAACCCTGTGGTGTTTTAAGTCAGCTCGATGGAGTGATTTACGGGATTTCTTTGCAACCTTTCCATGGCATGAATATTGTTTTAAGTCGTCCTCTTCTTCGGACATCGCTCTTTCAGTCTCTGAAGTCATCCTCATTGGAATGAAGTTATACATTCCCAAAACAACAGTACCGTATAGGCCATTCACGTTACCAACTCTGGTTCAATAAGGCTTGTGCTGATGCAATATCTTTAAAAAATAAATATTACATTAAATGGAAATCTAATAAATCGGTCGACAGTCATGTAGAATACGTTGGTGTTAGAAATATCTGCAAAAGTGAAATTACTAAAACTAAAAAGTTGCTCGAACAACAAAAATGCAATGAACTAGCTACATTTCCTCTAGGCAGTCGTAAATTTTGGTCTTTAGCTAAAGCCATTAGTAAAAACTTTGGAACATCTCCATATCCCCCCCAGACATCTATTGACGGATCGGTAGTTGCTGATTCTGTAGACAAAGCCAATGTTTTTGTGGATTTGTTTGCATCAAACTCGTGTCTCGATGATTCTGGAAAAGATGTGCCCCTAGTCAACTCTTCTTCATACGCTATGAAACCAATTCATTTTCAGTATCCCAGCTATTGCCTTAAAAAAATGTTCTCCCGAACTAGAACCAGTCCTATCTAAGCTCTATACGATCTCTATGTCTTCTGGGAAATTCCCTTCATCATGGAAGTTAGCAAATGTTCAATCCATTCCCAAAAAAGGCGATAAGACCGATCCCTCAAACTATCGACCAATTGCCATCACTTCCATTTTGTCTAAAATCATGGAAAAAGCCATCAATCTGCTCACGTTCCTTGAAACTAACAAACTCCTTAGTGACCACCAATATGGGTTTAGGCAAAGTCGTTCAACAGGCGATCTTCTTTCATATGTGACCCAAGTTTGGAACAATACAGTAGAGCAGTCCGGTGAAACAGTTGTAGTCGCTTTAGATATCTCAAAGGCATTTGACCAAGTTTGGCATGAGTTTACTTGCCAAACTCACCTCGTTTGGGTTAAATGATACGCTCATCAACTGTGTTTCTAGTTTCCTTGATAAAAGACGAATACGTGTCGTAGTTGATGGCTTTTTTCAAAAGAAGTTAGCATTAACGCGGGCGTACCACAGGGATCCGTTATAGCGCCTACACTTTTTCTGCTGTACATAAACGACCTTATTTCTTCAACAACTAACCCCATCCATTGCTTTGCTGACGATAGCACTCTTCACTGTAGTTCATCTCAGTCTACTCATAGTGATAATCCACCTTCTATGTCAAATCAAGAAATTAAAGCTGAAATGGCAAATTCAATCAACAAAGACATTCAACGTATTCTCGAATGGGGAATCAATATTCTAGTTAAATTTAATGCTAACAAAACTCAGTGTTGCCTTATGCCCGCTAAAAAAGATCGATCATTTCCTGTTGTAAGTATGAATGGCTCAGTTCTTAAGTTTTCAGACTATATTACTCTGTTGGGTATGACTGTATCTTCAAATCTCTCATGGGTTGACCATCTTCTGTCAGCTACCAAAACAGTTGCTCGTAAAATAGGCTTTTTGTACAGATCTAAGCAGTACTTTACCTCTCGACAACTCCTTCTACTGTATAAGGACCAAATTCGGCCTCATCTGGAATATAATTCTCACCTTTGGGTTAGTGCTCCCCAATACGCTCTCGATATCGTTGATCGTATTCAAAAGAGAGCGATTAGGCTTATAAATGACCCGTCCTTAACTTCTCACATACAGTCCCTTGAGCATAGAAGGATGGTTTCAGTTCTTTCTTTGTATTATCGTTATTACAACGGCTATTGTGCTGGTGAATTACATTCTTTGATACCATCTCCGGCTATCTTTGCGAGAAACACTCGGTTCGCTCATTCACATCATCAGTATGCAGTATAAATCTCCACTTGTCGTAGCAAACGGGCGCAATCCACATTTTCTACACGGCTTCTAAACTCTGGAATGATCTCCCTAGTTCCTGTTTTCCTCTCACTTATGATATGAGAAAATTTAAGGTAGCTGTTCATAGGCATCTATTGGCAATTCATTATCCCTCTATCCATCCTCCTAAGTGTTCCTGAGTGCTTTAGCACGATAGGCCTTATTTAGCCTGTTCAGATCCACAATCATAAAAAAAAGACAAGTCTCGACGACAGGGCCACCTTGCTTGCTATCTAATCCTGCTCCGTACGGATGGCAGAACTATCCAAGATTCCGTTCGTCTAGTGATTATCAATAATCTTAAAAACCACAGTTCCTGATTATCGACTTTGGCGCATCAGTCCCATCTAGTATCTCTCTATTGTTTTTTCAGACAATGCGTCTAGTAGCTGTAATTATGGATTACTAGTTACCGATTACGAGTTGTGGAAAAAATTCAAACCAAAAAGTTAAAACTTTACAAAGATCCTTTTTTGGTCATGGTGAGAAATATTTTCAAGTCCAAAATAAAAAATAAAAATGGTTTAACGACAATTCAATATTAATACAGTATTATAAAAAAAATCTGGCGTCTCTTCACTCAACATTCCCGTATACATACGTATATAATATAAAAGTATTAGCGGATTTATATAATTTCACACAAAAACTACGTAAAATACAAACATGTCCAATGCATTGTATTTAAACCAAAATACATTTATAAGTATTTTCTAATGACTAACGATAGTACAAGATTTTCAATAATTAGGGGAGAAAAGGGAGACTTGATCCCACCTTTACATTTTTTCCTTTAACTTTTTAGTAATAGGACGATACCGCTAGTAGAGAATGCTACATCGTCCGGGGCACGATTTGGCCAGTAACTGGTCTGCTCGCTATGGTATTACTCAAGAGAAAAATACAATTACCTCGGATCGATCTGGCTACAAGGGGCGGTCAAGGTCGAAACCGACAGGCCCCGTTTCTGACGACTGTGCAAGGAATGAATGACGAGTCAGTACGTGGAATGTTAGAGGTATGCATGGTAAAGAATTTGAAATTGCGAATGTAATGTACGAAAGGCACCTTGATATTCTGTTTTCGTAAGTGAAAGCAAAAAGATGTGTTAAGCAGTACGAATTGGTATCTCAACGAGTAAAGTGGGTTAGAATGAAAGTGGAGTTTCGAAGAATGTTTCTTATTGTATGCTATGCACCGGTGAATGTAGAAAGAGACCAGGAGCGTGCGAACTTCTAGAATGAAGTAGAGAACGTGTTGAACGCATGCAAGCCAAACGAAAGAGTGATGATAGTGGGGGATATGAACGGATGGGTGGGTGTACAGAGAGAACATACTGAACGCGTTCTAGGAAAGTTCGGAGACCAAAGAGTCAATGTGAATGGTGAACGCCTGGTGAACATCGGTGTGGAGAGATGCCTGTTTGTATCCAATACGCGATTTAAACATAAAAATGTGCATATGTATACATGACAAAGAGGTGAATCTAACAGTATGATAGACCTGATAGTCTATGATGAACGGCTTAGAAACCTGGTGAAAGACACAAAGGTAACGCGCGAATCGGAGTGTGGATCGGACCACTTTTTGGTTGTATCGAGAGTGTATTTAGGACAAAGGTGGGTCTGGACAAGGAAAGCAAACGTAGTGCGAACGTCAAGAATTAGGGTAGACAAACTAGTGGATGATGGTGTGAGAATGAAGTACGCAGATGCTGTGAGTAAAGAGTTGAATGTGAATGAAACAATATGGAACGAACAAATGAAAGACACTGACGTTGAAAGAGCATGGATACGCTTCAAAAACTGTGTTGTCAATTGTGCCGTGTGGATATATGGAAGAACAACTGTAGGTAGACAGAAAAAATGTGTTTGGTGGAATGAGGCGTTAAAAAAGGCATTATGTAAGACAAAAGATGCGTACATGGCAATGATTGCTGCAGAAAATGAGACTGAGAAAAAGCGATTGTATGAGGTGTACAGATTACGAAACAAAGAAGTGAAGGAGGCAGTGAGAATAAGTAAAGAGGAAGTAATGACTGTGGAAGGAGAAAAAATGCAGAATGATTTTGAGGGAAACAAAAAACTAAAGGAAATGGGTCAAAAATACAAAACGTTGCCCAAAACAGAACGCTGCAGGAGTGATGAATATGAGCAACAAAATAGTATGAGACGATTGTGAAATGCTGGAAAGAATATTTCGGAAAGCTGTACAGTAGTGAAGAAAGTAAAGCTAAAGGTTTAAATAAGGAGAATGTATAGAGTGGTGAATGAAACTGAGAAGGACATTGGGATAAATGACGTAGAGATAACGGTAGGAATGTTGACACGGCAACGGAGCATGCGTAAATGAAATCACTGGTGAAATGCTAAAGTATGGGGGTGCAAAGCTTATACGAAGAATATGTAACTTATTCAATATATGCCTTATGTGTGGAAAAGTGCCGAGGGATTGGAAGAGCGCGATCTTTGTACCACTGTATAAGGGTAAGGGAAACAAAAGTGATTGCAAGAACTACCGAGAAATAAGTTTGCTCAGCGTGCCTGGTAAAGTATTTAGAAGAAAACTGATTGATAGAATACGAGAAACTACACAAACAAGATTTGGGATGTGTAGGGTGGCTTCATGCCAGGGAGAGGATGTATCGATCAAATGGTTGCTCTCCAGCTGGTGATCGAAAAGTGTTTAAGTGTAAAAAGGAAAGTAAGATAACATTTAGTGTATAATTGGGAACAAGTGAAATTATCTTTCTTATTAAGATAATAAAAGTAAATAATTAAATGTAAATAGTGTCAAATTGGTGATAATAAAAAAAATTGTGCAATAACTTAAAATAGCGTTAAAGGTTACGCAATAATCAAAAATCACATTTTCTGTACGTACCGTAAGTATTCCAAGATTGCGTTTAATAGTAAACGAGTAAGAAATTAATATATAAAGAACAATAACTCGAAAGGATTGATGTTTAAAGTAGTAGTGCCGTTTGTAGATACGCCCTGTTCGTTTACAAAAATCATAGAAAATTGCAATAGACTTAATCGACAAAAAAGGTATAAACAAGATATCGTGAGAACAAAAGAAGCAAGGCACCAAGTCCGCATTATCGGCCCAATTTCGTCATCGGCTTGGCCACATTGCAGTTACGTATCAGCTTTCAACGAAGCAACAGATAAGTAAGATTTCTGATAGTGTAAATAATGAAACATTTATTTTCTCTGAATTTGAATTTGAATATCAAAATTGAAAGGAAAACATTCCATTCAATTTTGATAAAGGATTTTTTGTTGCATGTTAGTATTAAGAATATTACTTATAATTAAAGGTTTGATTGTTATATGCGTAAATAAAACATTTCTGCACTACGAATTTCAGTAATTAAATAAGTATAACGTTTGATTTACTTTTATTAGTAAAGATCATTAATATTAGAAGCTTATACAAATATTGAATATATAAATGGGGAAGGAAGTAAACTCAATAGAAATCCAAATAAATAATAAAACCAAAATTGTGTATAATTGTGTTCATTTTGAGCTAGCTGGCGCATTTTGATAAGACAGGAATCCGATGAAACGTAAATGTTAAAGTTCATTTAAAGAACTGAAATTAAATAGCAAGCGAATTAAAATTAAACTAGTGGATGATATCTTTATAAATCAAATCCATTCAGCTTAAATAAAAAGGTAATCATTTTAAATCTCACAAAAACAATATAAAATTTTCATTCAATAATTTTTAAATTATAAAAAAATGGTAAAAGAACCCTGATATTATTCTTTGTGGCGGGGTGGAATTAAACACAAGTAATAACCACAGGTATTACGCCCGTTGCGAGCTGCGATAATTTTCGTAGTTGCTCGCTTTCTAACCTTTCGTAAAGTCCTGCGCCCGGCTTTAGCATGAAGTCTTATCATTTCTGGGGTGGTAAAAGTGGCAGAAGTGGAAAGCTGGTTATTGTCATCTATTGCTGTTTGTTGCAGTTTTTTATGTTGTGAAGTCAGTGCAGCTGAAGGATGCAGTCTTATTGTTTCAGGGGTGGTGAACGTGCCAGTAGAAGTGGAAGGTTGGTTAACGTTTTCTACTGCTGGTTGTTGTGCAACATCAAACTGAGGCAAAGTGGCTGGGTTTTCTGGGTCTTCGCGATTCGTAACATACGCCGACAAAATCTTCATTAGTAAAAATATTTTAGTTGAAAGACCATATGCCCGTAACTCTGAATCCACTCTAAATATTACGTGGAGTAAAAGCCAAAGAAAAAGCGTAAGCTAAACGTCCTGCGACTTCGTATATTGTAATTGTTCTTCCTGGGTGGCTCACCATCCAATCATTGCAGGTAGTATTATAAAAACTCTTGAGAGGACCAAATACACTCCTATCTAACACCTAGAGTTTGTGCGACGCGTGGGGTGGTAAGATAATTCCGTGTTCTTTGGTGTGCGTTATGGCTTCCAGACTAACGTGACTGTCCTGATTGTCCATTATGATAAACATTTATTATCAGTAGTCGCCTTTACATGTTTTTGAAAATGTTCCAAAATTTTACAAAATTAGAAGCGGTCATCCATCCACTCTCATTAAACAACACCGGTGGTCCCTGTTGGGCTATTATCAATCATGCGATCTTGCCAAAGTTTTCGAGGGAAGATCATAAAAGGCGGTATATAGTTTCCAATTGCATTGATTCCACAACAGACACTTACAGTTGCTCCACGTTCCCCTGAAGTAATTTTACCGACCTGTTCTTCCACCTTTGCATGCAATTATCTTCTTTGGCTTATGGACAGTTGAAAGTCCGGTTTCATCCACGCTCCAAATTACCTCTGGTTCAATTCGATTGTTGCCAAGGACTATCTTTAAATTTTCGAAGAATTTTGATACATTCTAGAAAAACTGGTTGCTTCCGGTGAGCGTAGTGATAGGGTCTTCATTCGCTTCAGAAATCCATACAGCCAGTCGTAAATTGATTCCACGAAGCAGGTATTTGTTTATTGTTTCTTACGGCAAATTCGTACGTCTTTCAGTATTTAATTGTAATACGTTCATTTCAAACCACTTACTAATGTTTTCTAAATCTTCATCTATATCCTGTTTGTCTTCTATTATGTATAGGGGAAGGGTGTACAAAATGTCATACATTTTATAAAACTAGAAAAATTCGACTGAAAAGTAGCGTCTTTTTAATTAAAACTTACGCAACACTTCAACCAAAATTTTAACCAAACAAAATAAAAAATGGATTTTTAGATAAAGAAATAAAAATATATCAAAAAAATTTATTTTGCCCGATCTGGAGGGTAAAATGACACACCAATTTGTTTAGACGGTACAAAACTCACAAACAAAAATTTCTGTTTTTTTGTCTACCCCGGCACAGTCGGCATGTGCCCACTTTTTACACGAACAACATAACCACAGCTCACCTTGCTTGGACATTTTGTACAGTTCTGTACAGTAAATGCGAGCGCAAACGTCTTCTTCGTCTTCAGAAAAACGTTCTTTCTCTGTTTCTGACTCTGGTTCTGTCAGGATTTTTCTTATTTCTGAAATGTTTAGTTTCGTTTTACTCTTTTCTTTTACCTCTTCCAAATTGGGAGTTTAGGACAGAAGTGCCTTAACGTTTCCTTGGCTTTCTTTTTCCCTGGCCTGAAATAAATCGTCCTACCGGAACTGGAATTAAATCAGCTAGAGTAACCAAAATTGAAACACCACTTGTGCGATTTTTCAAGTTTTTCTCAGCCGGTGTAGGAATGGTGCAGGGAGGTTCTGTGGCAGAAACATTTTTCCCACTTGGTCCAGGTTGAGTACTATAATCAATAAGGACGTTTGCTGCTTGTTGGGCACTATTATTAACTACAATGTGTGGTTTCAGATTCTTGAAACACATAATCAGGGAACACATAGGGATTTGGTGGGTAGATGCCTGTTTTAGAAAATCCATGAGTGGCGTTCTGGATCGTAGCAGCTTTTCCATACGCTTCATTTAGTAGAGCACCTACCTGAAACTGTGTCGCAACTTGACCAGAATGAGACTTGAGCCATTTGGTTATTTCTTAGTCATAATAAGCTTTAAGTGGTCCAAAAAATGCAACATCGAGTGGTTGCATGCGATATGTGCAGTGAGGTGGCAAACACAAAAGCATAATGCCATTTTCTTTAGCATACTCAAGAGCATTAAGATATTTGTGACTTGAATGTCCATCCACGATTAACAAAACTTTTTCAGTGGGAGATGCCCTAGTATATTTTGGAAAATGCTGCAGCCATTGTGAAAATACTGGATCAGTCATCCAACCGGACTTCTGGGCAATGCATAAAGTTCCTACAGGTGCATGCTCGGTTAATTCTTTCTTCATATCTTTTCGTGGAAAAATTAGGAGTGGCGGAATATAGTTCCCATTGGTACACATGCAACAAACAACTGTTACGCGGGAACCTCTTTCTGCGCCTACCAGCTGTAGCAAATACTTTCTGCGGGCGCTGTACAATAGATAAAGCAGGTTCATTTTGTATGAATTTGTCTAACACGTCACAAAACTGAGCCACTTGAGGTTTGTTAAATGCCTGCGCCCTCGCTGCAGATGTTGCTTCAGGGTTGCGCAGCGTTATATCTGGATTTCTTCTGCGAAATACTCTTAACCAGTCCTTTCCAGTGGCTTTTTTTTGGTTATTAAACTGATGTTCGAAGCCATTTTTTACGGCTACATTATAGGCTAAACTAATACCGTTCTATCTCTATCGGAAATGTGGGTTTAAACCTGCCCAGTCGTTTTTCGCCTTTGCTTAGTTTTATTTTTCTGCAAGGCATGCCCCCTTAGAGTTGCTTGAGGCATGTTGTAAATTTTTGATACCTTGAGCCATCCCATTTCACTACTGTTAACGGCTTCTATTGCCTTTAGCATAGTATCACATACCTTTTTCTTATACCTAGTTATCTAATTTATGGTTGGGTAAAATAACATAGTATGCCAATTTGCCCTCTCAGAGCCTATGTCATTTTACCCGACGTGAACATAATACAAACAAATGCAATTTTTGACAAAACAACTGCTTATTTACGAAATCTGAAGTATAAAATCCTATGAGTAACAGCCCTTATCATAAAAATTTGAAGTTGCTAGTTTATTACATTAAAAAGTTATTGTAGATTTGATTACCCCGCGACAAAAATTTTTTGGAGTTAAAAATAAAATAACCGGCCATAAACACTACCTAACTGCCGAAGCGGTACTAAATGTAAACCAGCTTGTCTGAGGAAAGTGCGGGAATCACATATTCGTTTCCGAGCACTTCCGAATGACGAGTCGTGTGTATACAAGCACTACGTCATTTTACCCCATCATGTCATTTTGTACACTCCTCCCCTACAACTATGTCATCAGCAAAAAGGTGTATTGTTGCATACTTTAGTACTTTGACTATGTCGTTAATATATAACACAAATAATAGAGGCCCTAATGTGCTGCCCTGTGGAACGCCATCTTCAGCATTTTTGTTTTCAGAATGTTGATCTTCACATTTTACCTTCTGTTTTCTTCCATGTAAGTAGCACTCTATTGTAAAATTGGGCTTTTCCGTTTATAAATAAATCCATCTTAGTACAGTACCTTAATTTGATCCCATATTTCCACAATTTTTGTAGTAACCTATTCCTATCAATGGTTTCAAATGCACGTCTTATATCTAAAAACACAACCTATACAATCCCCTATCCTTACAATACCTGTGAATTCTATTTTACAATAAAAAAACATTCTTAACTCTCAACCATAAAAATCAACAACCACCCTGTCTAGTATTTGCAAAAACCATCTATCCAAGCACACCCTATTTTTACTACCAAATAAATATACAAGTCGTCCATATTTACTAAATGGTTTCGATTAAACCCGCCTTCTAATTTATAAATTAAAATATATAAATCTGCACCAGTTGTGGTAAATCACAGTACTCAACACTAAGTTTACTATTATTTGTCGTAAGAAATAGTTCTTTTAATCTGCATGAAGAAATTTGAATACCTGTAGTTATCCATCGATTATCAATTAGTGAACTTGACTTGATGTAAATTTGCACAAGTTCTAATAGTAGTATAAAATTTTTTTTAAAATACAATATATTTTTGTATTATGTTACATTTTGTAACACACCGAACAGTTCTTGTAACAATTTTGCAAAGTTTAGTTACCATCTTTTAAGCAGAATGGTCTGACAAACCATTGTCAATTACCTTAGAATAGACTATATTGTTATTAGATTTTACCATAATATTGACCATGATACCAGAAACAAAGCCAATATACAAGTAGATCACTGTAATTACTCTTACATACAGATAAATGTTGAGTACAGTATCACAAAAAATATATAATCTGTTTCCTCACTCGTTAAGAAATTTAAAGATATACCAACTAAAAGTTATTTTATACAAAAAGCATTTTATTCTTTGCAAGATTTTTATGACTGATAGATAGCACCCACCTATAATCATTATCAATTATTATAGATGTTATTGTAAAAATGGAAATTACAATCTTATTGCTTTTCATGATTTATTTTTTATCTATGTCTAAAAACTAAATGTATCATTTTGACATTGTTCTACACCTTCATGGCTTTTTATTTTAATTACTGGAACAAATAAATTTCTATTACTATTGTCAATATAAGATCCACTACTTAATCGAGTAACTTCTTTGGATATTGGATCCAGTGTTGGGTAGTAACAAGATACAACATTCACCAAATGGATCTTGTATCTGGATCTAGATAGTTTCCTATACTAGGATCTACTTGGCGTATCTAGATCATATTTAAGAGATCTTTCAAAGATCCACTATTAAATTGTAAAACATCAAAATTTTTTGATAAGGCTTATTTTGCCTTTATTAATGTATCAAAGAATTTCTGAAATTCGGTTCCTTTTAGTTAAAATAAGTAAAAATTATAGCAAACAGAAAGTCATAAATCATAAACTAGTAGAGATTAGGCTAAGCTACTTAACCTAATACTAGACAAGGGCATCAGGTGATTACTGGTAGACAGGTATTAATGTAACACTTGCATCTAAGCTTTTAATACTTTTAAAAGTAGATAGGTACTTGTTGTGTTGTTGGTATTAGATTTTTCTGGAACTAAATTTCTAGTTTATTCTTGAAAAAGTGGCGGTAAATGTTAAAGATTAAAGGCAGTGTAATAAAATGGCAATTAGTTCTTCAGTTCTGCAACATTTGTGAATACGACAGTCAAGGTAGCACACTTATTTTTTGTTAGAGCTATAATGAGTGACGAAAGTGAATTAATGGAGTTACCATATATCTTAAACGGTAAATTTTATAAAATTATATCAAAATGCGACAAGATAGTGGCTCAATGTCTAAACTGTCTTACTATTATACAAGGCTAAGTGACTTCGACAGGAAATTTGACATCTCAAGGTACATGTTAATGTACCTTAATTACATAATTGAATAATAAATGCAAATAATTGAAATTATGTTTAATAATTCCATTTATTATTAACAATGCTATTTAAAATTTAATAACTCAATTTCTAAACAGAAATTTCTAGCCTTTTTGTTAAAGTAACATACATTTTTTCATTTCTGTAGCGGAAACATCCAGTGACGTTTAGCAAATTCGACGCAGAGAAGATAGCAAAGAAAACTAAACTCAAAAATAGCTTGAACAAGACCACTAATACTACTAAGACCATCATTTTCCAACAAACTGTTACAAAAAATTGGCGAGTAATAGACTAATATTAATTGTCTCCCGCTATTCGACTGCGACAGAATTTTTTTCACAAACACTAATTAAAAATATAATTTATTTTTATACATTTGTTAGAATTTTAAAATATTTACATATTTTTAGTTAATCGGTTATTTACTGCATTTCTCATTTTATTTTTTGTTACATAGACGCTGCTTCCAAATTCCAATCCAAAGACGGAAGCTGTAATCATAAATTCAAACAATAACATCTTGTGTTTTGGTAGGTACCTGGCAGACGGATAAATACTTCTTATGCAAATATAATAAAAGAGTAATATTGTTTACTGTAACTAGTTTGCTGTATCGTGGACCCTTTTACTCTCAAAAACTGTTAATCCTTTCACGACGAAATGTTTGTTAAAAGTAAACGAATTGGTTATTGTTATTGAAAGATTTTAAAGCAAAAAGATTCATTGTAAAAATATAAATTACAATGCACATAAAAATACTTTTAAAATAAGTGTAGATGTTGATCAAAGGACATGTGGAACATAGTCGACAAAGAAAGATTCGGGTCAACGTATTTATGCGAATCGTTGTTTTCAAACATGAATTTAATCAAATCACGATGCTCGTTTACTAACAGGATTATCGTCATAGTCTCCTAATTACGAGACACTGGCCAATGAAATGCAATGCCCAAAGATCACACTGGCAGATTGATATTTTTTTTAATGTTTTCTTTTATGTTTTTCAAAATGATTTACTTATTTACTTTGTATTGTATTGTGGTAGGTATTAATTTATTATAAAAAATTTTTGCAGAATTTTAAGAACGTCGGATCTAGATCCCATTTTAAGGATCTTGGATCTTGATCTAGATCCCTTTTCACATATGGATCTTAGATCTGTATCTAGATCACTTTTTTTAATGCATCTGGATCTGTATCTAGATCCCAAATAAATGCATCTTACCAAACCCTTGAATCCATTCTGTAAAATTGCAACAAATTCAATAAACTTGTCTTTACATTACTTTCGATTAATAAAATTTATATTAAGGTCACCACAGATGATAATCCTATTAACATTTAGTTTATTAACCATAATTAAACATTGTCCAAGTTTCTCTGTTGCATCTAAGAAGATGCCATGTTGTATTATGAAACATTAAGGAACATTACTTGTCATCCAGCTTTTGCTAATACACATTATATCAAAATTTGCATTCTTTAAAAACACTTCTAAGGATATCTTGATATGATAACCACAAATCCACAATTACTGGTTATTACAAGTATATTGATTTATTAAATATTTCGTATTCGTTAGTGATGTTTATAAATTTAATATAAGCATATATGTAAAACGATCGAAGAACGTATTTACTAGCTATGCATGCACATTGCTATGTAAAAATTAACTCTATTAATAATAATAAAATAAGAATGCCCACTTACCAGACATACTAGGTGATTCTTCACAATATGCCATTGCAACCAACCACATAATTTTATTTATTCGATTTTCCATTTTATTAAATTAAACATACCCTATGTATTTACACTTAACAACACAAGGTAAACTGTAACGGTCATGTCAGATACCCAGAAGGCAAACTAAGCATTATCGTACCACGACGTTAAGTCCAACATGAGTACCTTATGAAAGTGTACTGTGAAAAAAAAACTAGCTTATGTCCATCCCAACTACCTATGTCCACACAGTCCTTAAAAAGTATCATCATAAGCCCGATAGCATAGTTCTGCATTAAGTTATACATAGACATTTATGTTGAGATACTACAAAGTTTAAATTTACTGCAAAATCCACGCAGAAATGGATTTAAGATGACTTCTGCAGTAAATTCTGCACATTTTAAAGATTATATAGACCACTAACAGAAAAATATACTTAAGCTAGTTCTGCATTAGTGACAATATGCTTGAGGCTCATGACTAGTAACTTTATAATTTCTAAGTATTCCATAGCTAGGTTTACTTCGCTTGTAGGAAATAATAAATCAAAGCTGTCATCTTCTTTGTTACCAAGTTTTTCATCTACTAAGTCATCCTCATGGTTCTCATCCATTTCACCATTGACTGCCTCATTTTTTTATTATATGCTTCAGGTGAAAAATATTTTTTTTTATAAAGTACATCCACAATAGCGAATGGATATCATGGGTATAGCAAAGCTGCTGATCAGGCTTGATGAGCGTACCGATTTTTACCATGACTTTTGAACTTTCTGTGGTAATACAGACTACATCTTTATCTAGGGATGTCATATTCAGACAGTTTATGATTTAAATCTGTAATAAGGCTTCTGCAGACAACCTTCAATAAATGTGCACCAGTCCTACATTCCAAAAAATAGATTTTTCGCAGTGCTCGGAAGAATCCTTTTGAAAAGTAACGCAATAGCGATATTGATACTTTAATAAAAAAACCATCGTGATAGCGATACTCAATACTTTTGGTACAAACTATTGCGTTACCGATAGTCGATACTTTTAACAATCCTTTTCGTCACATAGGAAAGTGTAAAAATTTAAAATTTCAAAACAAAATACAAAATAACAGCAGTTTATTTAAAATTATTTAAGTCGGTGCTTGTATGGTCTTACTGTTACTTTTTTAATGTTTTATTACTTAAGCTGACATTGACAAAACGTCAAAACTATAAAATGTAAATATCCAGGATTCTGAATTAATTCATTTCGGATTTTCGTGGATTTACTTTTAAATTTTAATCCCATTCAACACATTTTTCCAAAACACCCCTTTTACATTTTTCTACCCATTTATACGAACGATCATATACAGACGCGGTTGGTATTCCTTTTTATTATTTGGATGAGATTTTTTAGGCTATTACCCCAAAAACGGTATCGCAAAAGTATCGAAGTATGCGATATACATTATTTACAAAAAGTATTGCGATACCGATAATCGATACTTTTTTTTAATGTATCACGATACTGTAGTCGATACTACAAAAGTATCGCGATATATCCGACCACTGGTTTTTCGTGCGCAAATATGTGAATATTTACATTTGTCTAACACCTGTTTCATGTAGAGGTGCATACTTCCAGTGTCGGGGTAATTCTATGTTTTTCAGTTTTAAAAGATCTTTTCAGTCATGTCGTAGTTCATAACCATTGATTTAATAGGGTTAGAAGTTGATAAATTATTAAATCCGATAACGTGTAGAAATCTTGGAATGGTACCATTTGACAATACGACGGTAGTGTCTTAAAAAGTGATCAGTGATTTTACGTTTCCTCACTGAAGTTGATAACGCAGCCGGCTGATGAAGCTAACAAAGCAGCAGAAGCGGCAGTCTCTGGTGACCTTCACAAACTCTCCGAATCTTTTAGTTGGCTATCCATTTGTCTCAATTTTAAATGCACATGTAAACCTTTAGTAGAACGTCCTGTCGTTTTGATTATTGATTTACACAACTGACATTTTGCGGTCTGCGAATCTTTCGCCTTCAAAAGGTACTTCCAAACAGCAACAATACTAGAAAAGTCTTTATACACAGTTTCCGACATAATGATGACTATATAAATTGAACGGAATACTTAAAAAGATATTTAGTTTAGTTAATTATAACAAAACTCAATGCATAAGTCATTAGGTTGAGTCACAATTACAGGGTGAAACTGGGACTGGCAAAAACAACTTCAGGCGAGGAATTTCTCCTTTGTACCCCCACCTCGTTCTCGATATACAATCAAATTTCGTTTGCTTTGCTTTCATCAGTTCGCGTGTCACGCGCAAGGAGTAAAACACATGAACTTCGTTTCTCTTCTGTCCGCACGGATCCCGTGCAATTAGTCCCACATATTGCATCTAGGCTCCCAGTATCACATTCCCTAGATTAATCTCTTAAACAATGCTACATAAAATAAAGATGTGATATCATGTTATCATTAAATGGCAATAAGTCGAGATATAGAAAATAGACAAACCACTCAATTGTACATCCAGCTATAGTTGTAAGGTTCCGTTTTGCACTGACAAGACACACATGAGCATTACCATATCCTCCAATCATAATATGACTAATTTGTTTATTTTATAGTTGTGACAGTATATAAATTATTATACAAATGTATTTAAATTCAATAAAAAGGCTTCTTGTCAGTTATAAATGTACAATAACAAAGTTTAAGTTATCGATCATTGAATATCTTGGTATTAGAATGAAAACCCAAAATGACAATAACTAGAGAATAACATGTATTACAATTTGTAACTTATACAAATACACATTTTCAATAAAAGAAAAAAGAATAAATTGTATTTATTTAACATTGATTATTCAGTAAAAATTTGCAAGTTATAAAATCAATTATCGCATGTAGGGGAGTTAAATAAATTCAATCATATTTATATATCACAACTTTTTCTTTTATAATGATAATAAAGAGCACAAGTTTATTACAATTGTATTTACATTAATAGGTAATTATGTTAAAGACAAACTTTTACTAACTATTCAAGTATGTAACACACTGCAAAAGCACGAGCAGTGTTGTAATTTCAACCGATAATAAAGCACTATTTCAATGTTTTATGGTGTAATATCACTAAGCTAAAAAATTCGTATCTACTCTTATAGAATGTCCAAATATAAAATCCTGCGTCGAAAGCAGAAAGCAGTTGATATTATTTTAATTTAATCTTTGTTAATGGATTATTTATAATAAAAATAAAATGGAAAAACACTGTTCAAAACACTGCTTATGCAAGTGAGGCGTTCTTTTACTATATAGTAGGCTGTAAAGGGACCTCGCAGAATGAAACATAAGCAAAAATGCAATTCGGTCAATATAAAAATTCGAAATGCGTCACATTTTTTATATACATACATATCACATGTCCCTCTTCAAATAAATAGACAAATATACAAAATTTGCTCATGTACTGATTACTTTGTTAGGCACAGAGCCGACAACTATCTTCACTGACGACTATTTCTAGCAATCTAAACTATAAAAGAATGTGACTGACTCGACTTATCTCCACATCGAACCATTAAGTGTTGGACATATTTTCACAACTTTGCGTAACATCTGGCATTTCCGATGGTGCTTCTTGTCCGGGTGAAGTTTCCGTTACCTCTTCTTGGGACTCTTGCTCTTCACTTACATCATCGTCATCCCTTTCCTGTTCAGGCATAAGCTCAATCGCTCTTTCTAAAGTCTTTCTCGCACTGTTAGACCTTTCGAGGAAGTACCCATTAGAACTATCGTTGCTTTGAGCTGGTGGAGACCAGGTATTATACGAATTTGCAGGATATCGCCTATCTAATTCGTCTTGTAACCATGCAATCGCTTGACTCCAATGTCTACGTATATCAGTATGTGTATGCAGCATAACTAGTGCCGGTCTACATTTAGTAAACAAAGCAACTAAACATTTGATACATTGATAGGCTCTTTTCTGATAATGATTTTTTGAACGTGCTATTGTTTCTAATAAACCTTCTCGTTCATCGGGTACACCTTTAATTGCGTTATGAATACGATGAGATTGCCACGAATCTTCTAACAACAAAACTGATAATAATAATTCCATGTGATGTCGCAATTCTTGACAATATGCGAACGCTATTTGCCATAAAAGTTCTGACAACACCGTTCTTGAAAAATGAGGATTTTCCCATGAACAAAATTGAAGTAGCTTTATTGAATCTTCCGTTAAATTTGTATCTTCTATTACTTTTTTTATGTAACTGCAACAAAAACAAAAATATTTATTAAATTTGGAATCTTTATCAGAAATTGACTAATGTGAGAATAAAGAAATGTCCTATACATAAACTATCCACATGTAACAGTTGATAAGAACTAAATGTTCTTTTATTTTCCCCTACACATATAAAAGCACAATGCATACAATTGATTTTGTCAATTTACCATTATCATTCGTTTTAGATAGGTAATAAACAAAAATTTTAAAGTGTAATTCAAAAGAATATTGCTTACCTAAATAATCCTTAGTGCCGTTTAGAGTACTTACACAACATAAATATGATAAAGTGATTAAAAATGCAACAGTGGTATGTTCAAGTGATAAAAAGCGTACAGTAGAAACTCATTATAACGAACTACTAGGAACTAAAGGTTACGCATTGTAATTCAACGTCAAGACGTGTGAATGAATCCATCTGTAAAAAGACAATGCAAACATAAATTAAAGGTTTCTTTTCGGTTAAATTTAGAGACCCCATTAAATTAATTCCCCGTTTAATACCGGTTTCATTTGAGGTGTTCGAGCTGAATTAAATTCATTCGCCGTTTAGTTCACGATTTTTATAATACAATAAATTAATTAATTTAATTACAGATCAAAATAATTAACTATTTGATTTGTGGTTTAATCCACAATTTGAAGGTCAATTAAATTAATAAGTGAACTTGGGATTAAGATCGCTAAAATTAATTAATTCGCGGTTTCAGCGTATGGCAAGTACAAATCACGTTCAAGATAACATAACATAAAAACTATAAAGTATACAACATACAAAATGGATATAATATCACAAACAAACATTTAGATTATTAATATATTTGATAGCACTGTTAGTCGCAACTCAGGAAGTCCTTTGTTTGCCCAGGGTAGGCTCTCCGAGGGCATTTTGCCACGATGTGAAGAACTGTATGCTTGTCAGCGCCGCAGTCACACGTTGGGGATGGTGCTATGACCCAATTATACAGGTGTTTGATAGATGGTCCGATTTAATTGTTAATCTAGGAGGGGGGTCTTTTATTCCCATTCTTCTTTCCAACTTTCCACAAGGTCTCTGCCTTGATATTTGGCACTTGCGAGAGGGGGGTGTCTGGATTTCAATTTCTCTCAATAACGTTAGTCAGGGAGTGGATGGCAAGCTGTGGGTTATTTTGGATCTTTCGATACTTTCTAACAAGCGCATGTTCTCTGCCCAAGTGAGGCGGCGGGCAGCTAGTGGGCAGGGATTGACTTGATAGTTCCTGACATGATCCTCATTGTTTGGTTCAGGATTGCATCCTTGGTATGGGCGCTATTTAGTCATATTGGGAGCAGTTCTCTGCCCCAGAGTAGGCAAGTTCCAGTGCAGAGCTATGCAGAACAAAGACCTTAACTAGTGCCGCAAGGCTTTTGGGCGATGTTGTACCTGGTTCTGACTTTTACAAGGTGTTGTTCATAGCTCAAGGTTCTATCGAGTATCACCCAAATATATTGTTGTTCTGTAATACAGAAGAATGCTGTTATCAAACTGAATCTTGAGTTCCTTGTTTGCCAGTTTGTTATTCAGTTGGAAGTGACCTCTGTTTTGGATGGGCTGGGTTAACACTAGAACGACCGGAGCGGTCAATTTGACCGGAGGGCGTTTGGTTTTATTTGTCATAATACACGCTTATAATACAGATAAATGCTTTTGTGACATTTTCTACAACAGGTATTGAAATGTTATTAAACAAAGTTTATCAATATTTCTCTATGTACTTTGCAAATATTACTACTTATACCTCGAACGGCCTAGAACGGTCAGAATGATCGTATCTGAGAGCTTGTTTACAAAAATATTCGTTCTTGAAAAAGAATTGTTTCGTCTAACAAGTACGGGTAACCTTACTCCCACTATATTATAAGATGGAAGTCATGTGCGTTGATCACAGTGTTTAGTCACGAGCAAGTGTTCAGTTGCCATTTGAGTGCGTAATAGTTGTAAAGCAGAAGTATGTCTCGTCGCGGTCTTACGAACAAGGAGCTTCTCGAAGAGCTTCAAGTAACACTTTGATAAGTAACAAGTTTGTAGATCACCCTGTATAAATCAAACTAATTTTAGATTGTAGTCCTAGAAGGCTTACATATTCTCGCCCAAACAGATTTTGAAAAAATTCAGTCGTTTGGGTGCTAGAGACCGACGTGTTGGTGGTGGCCCACCCTATATATATATATATATATATATATATATATATATATATATATATATATATATATATATATATATATACGCTGAAGAGGAGTGGGGCCAGGACTCAGCCTTGGACAGGCCATTGTTAAGTTTCATGAATTTACTTCTGTTATTACTAATGATACCTGGATTGGTCTATTGCAGTGCATCTCACTGATTTCGAGACACGGCATGATGCCCAAGGAGCTTATAAATTAGGCCTTGTCTCCAGACAGTGAAAGCAATATACTATCGTAAATTTACGATCTAGTTTAACGAACCGAGGCATACCACAAGGATCAGTGTTATCTCCAACCTTATTCTTATTGTATATAATCGACTTATAGATGTAAGTGTGAAAAATACTAAACCTGTGCTTTTTCGGGATGGCACATCCTTACTAACGTCAGGGAAATATTAAATAACAAAAAAGAAGTAAATAATGACTGAAATTTTTGGTTTTCAGCAAACTTTCACTCATAAATCCTTTCCGTAATATAAATAACAGAAACCACCTGAAGAACCTTGGCATTGATATTGATGGTAAGCTAAATTAGCATCAACAGATTGATAATGTTACAAACTAGCAAAAAGTATATTTGTTCAGAATTGCAGATATTCCAAATAATGAACGTTTATCCCCTCCGACGTTGTTTCAAAAGCGTGTAAGTGTTTCTACGTCAGAGTCCCCTCCAGTCTAACCACCAATTGCTGTATTAACATCACCACCTGAAACCGTCCCCACCTTCCGCGGATTTCAATATAAACTGCGACCCCCCCCCCCTGCAACAGACCTTTGGGGGCTATTCCAGATGTAGTCTTTCACTTACATCGTCGGACATAAAGACTGTCTGCCTAAGTTCTGCCGTCTCCCGGGGTATCGATTAAGCAGCGCAACGAGCCGCACCCCACAATCTTTTAAGTGGTACCCAACACATATTTTACACAAAATCACACTCCCACGTCACCCCAGAAATGAGAAAAAACGTAAGTGGTGTACAAGTTTTTTTTGGAAAAAAGTAATGACAACCCTGTTTCTCCGCCACTGGTTTACATAATCTATCGAAATAAACTTAGAATTATGAAAGACCCTTATTAGAAATACCACCTAAAATTTTGAATTATTTTAATAAACCGTTATGACGATATTTAAAAAAATTGTTACTTTTATGGAACGTTTAAGACACTGTATCTCGAAAACTTAGCCTTCAAAGAACATTGTTTATATGGCAAACTATAGTTATTTTTCAATAAGGAATCCGCTCCTGAAGTTAGGCGTATTAAAGTGAAATCGTCCTGTATATAAAAACACACTGCAACCATTTCATCTTAAATGAAACATCCATAGTCACAACACTAGAACTCAAAATAAAATTAGTTTAAACTACTTCAGGTTAACTTCAAGTAGGTTTAGCTTAAAATATTATGAACCAAAGTTTTTTAATAAATTGTCATCTTTAATCCAAAAGTTAGATATTAAAAAGTTTAAGTCTTGGATTAAAACTTATCTAACTGAAAAATGCAATTGCACTGTAAATGAGTTTTTAAACGATATGAGTCACAATTTAAAGACTTACATGTGATATTGTTACGTTACATTTGACAACTGTAATGGCCCTACGGTTTTTTAAAAAGAATAAACTAAACTATTATCGTTATCAGCTCAGTCACTATCACATATATCTACTGTAGTTGTATTTTCATTGTCCAAACAACTGTTTTTCATCAATTATTTTGGCATTCACGCATCCACATCAGCATTTAATGCATTTTAATACATTTTTTGGTATATTTTTGCAATACTAATATAGTTTGTCAAGAGCCAGAATGACTGAAAATATTAATATTATTTAATCTGCTTAAAATGCAAGCATTATTTAGGGCAACTAGAGCAGCAATTGATTAATAATAATAATTTACTGATAGTCCAGTCACGTTAGGATTTTCCTGCGGAATTTGGAGTACTGAGCTGAATTTTTGCACAGACCTTTATTTTATCATTATAAAGTTGGGTAGAAACCCCAGCAAAAAAATCACTGGAGCATTTTGAGCTATCAGAAGTCAAAGGTCACGATTTTGAGTTTTTTGAGAATTACTCGCTTACTATGTATCGTACGCCATTAAAAGCAGTTACAAAAGTTGTAGCTAATAAAATTCTCTACATGATTGATAATTTGTTTCTGATATATAGCGCAGAGATGGGGGAGCGCGCGCTCAATTTATACAATAAAGTGGCGCAAGGTGATTAATTCACTTTCCCACGTTAATTTCACTACGGTATGATTATTATTGAAGGGCATTTATAAAATAATGTAGGTAAAGTGAGAATAATAAGAAGATGCGTGAAAGTAATCAATGACGTTTTGTAACTAGGTGATTGTACCAACTGGTTAAAATATTTTTTTTTGTTGGTTAAATTCATAATAATCATGTTAATTTAAGAAAAAGTCTAATAAAATTTACTAATAAAGTTAAATTTTTGATTTTAATTATTTATCACATTCTATTTTGAATGAAAACGACAAAAACAGTGTAAATTTGGGGTTCATTTTTTTTTTAAATTTGCCCAGTGTCTTATTAGTACGATTCATTGTATTGCACTTTAATCGACTTAATTGTTTGTTTAAATTTTTGTCGTTTAATTTTTTGTTTGTATTTATAAAAAAACTGTTCTTTTAAGAACAAGCGTGTGTATCATTTCGTGATTATTCCTAGAGATATCAATTTGTTAGTGCAATCGTTTGATTCACCCACCCTAATAATGGCAAAATTAAAAGGAACTACATATAAACATACTACAAAATTACGTCATGAAAAAGTTATGATGCGCACGCATCTTCTCATTATTCTCACTATAATTATTAGTCCACTTCTTCGCTCCCACTCGATACGTCTCTTTCGCTCTCTTCTTGTGACAAATCGTCTCTTTCTGTTTCATCGTCACGCATCTTCTCATTATTCTCACTATAATTATTAGTCCACTTCTTCGCTCCCACTAGCTACGTCTCTTTCGCTCTCTTCTTGTGACAAATCGTCTCATTCTGTTTCATCGTCACCGTCAGTCTCTGCTGTCGTCTCAGGAACATCTTCAACTTCGCACACTTCATCGTGGAATTCTTTTTTTAATGTGGGCGAAGAGTTGAGGCACGCAAGGCCCTGGAATTGTCCACAAATATCGGTACATTTTAACCCGACCTTCCTACAGCTAACTGCACCACACCCCTTTTGCTATTACAAACAATTTCGTTTAACAGTTCCTCTGGTGTTGGTGGCAATGTTGTTGTTAGCTGCTTGATCTTGTTCTCCAATTGCCAGACCCATTCAACGGATTCTAACTTTTCCCCGAACCAAGTTTACACCTGAAAGTAAACTGCGTTTAGGTTCTACATCTTTTTTTCTTACCCATATCTTTACCTACCTGGTAGTAGACTTGATGGATGTGCAGTTGAGATGCTTCATTGGAAGTCGGCAGCGACACCAGATGAATCGGTCTATTGAGTCTTGTCGATTTTATAACATGTATATCTAAGGGCATCAAATCGTGATAATATTATTATTAATCCTTACCTGAAATTATCGATGCTTGTTTTCCAATTTTGGAGCATTGTACACCGTCAGGAGAAAATTTATTCCGTTTTCAAATAATCTGTATGGGGTGCAGGTTTTATCTTGGAACATTTCAGCCATATGATGTAATGCAAGTTTCTTTCAAACATTTTAAAAGCTTGAACTTTGGCTTTGCGGAACATTGCGGATGTGATATCGCATCCACTAAAAGCGTGCAAGAAGAAAATGTGTTCCGTGCAACCAGCCGAGTTTTTACATTCTGTTTTCCAATTTTGGTATGCTCAGGTTATATGATTTACACTTGTTGCCATGTTGTTTTTTGTATTTTGGATAAATTTCTGATTGTTGAACTACTGCGCATCTTTGGGATTCCTACACCTGGTTTATTTACATCATGACTATAATCGACAAAAGTGAATTAACCACCTTGCGCCGCGTTATTGTATAAATTGAGCGCGCGCCTCCCCATCTCTGCGCTATATATCAGAAACGGCTAATCGCACGAAAAAATTCAAGTTATCAATCTTGTAGTGAATTTTATTAGCTACAACTTTTATAATGGCCTACGATGCGTAGTAATTGAGTAATTCTCAAAAAATTCAAAATCGTGACCTTTGAACTCTGATATCTCAAAATGCTCCAGAGATTTTTTGTGCTGGGGTTTCTACCCAACTTTATAATAAAATAAAGGTCTGTGCAACAATTTCGCTCAGTAGTCCGAATTCCCCAATTTTGATATATTTAAGTCTAACGTGACTGGACTATAATACTGAAGATCGTTTGGAAATATAGATATATGACATGTCACAAACAAAAACATGTTCATATAAATAAATAAAAATGGAAAGAACCTTAAATATCTTAAACATTTACATTGTACTGTAAAAAGTTGTAAAATACACGTCTATTATATAAAAACGGTCTTTCAATAATTAGTGATTAATAGCTTTCTTAAATTTTGTACCGTTATTAATAAGTTGTAACTAATTATTTTATAGGTTATTCATTAATTTTATACCAATATGTAAAAAAATTGTTATGGGAGTTGCATATTTTATGCTGTGGTAATTTATAGAAAATTTTATTTTGATTCGTCATGTCCTGGGAATTTACTATTGCAGCCCTAGTTAACCGATGTTTATTGCAGTGAATGAATAACAAGCAGGCAGGCTAACGGTGGAATTTTTAGTTTTTTAAATAATGTACGTCAAGGCCCTAAGAACCTTTTCTTCCTAAACAAAAAAAATTTTGCCACTAAAGCATTACTCAAGCATATTTGTACCATATGAAAGTGTGCATTGTATATGCCCAAAGCATAATTTTAGTGATACGTACATGTCGACATACTTTCTAAGTCTAACAATGGTGTAGCATCAACACTTTAACAATTTAGAGACTTGCGGTACTGCTCTGTCCAGTTCTAGTTCCAAGTATTTTGTATTCCTAACAATAAATCCCATTAGTTTATAACAAATATATGTAGTTAAAAATGTCAATTTAGGATCACAGCTGATATCCAAATTCATAGTTGTGGATCCAATAAACTGGGAGGCAGTCTCTATTGCACGAATTCAATTGTAATGACATAAAGTTAGAGATAACCTCTTTTGGATATTATTTTGGTAATATTGTTATTCATGATAATTGTTATATCTGAAATTGAATAGTCCACTTTTATACCCTAAACTTTACGTTCAATAAAAGTTGTTTAAATATTCTTAATTATTGATATACAATTGTTATGACATAATAAAATTGACGACGACGAAACCAGTGGCGGCTTGTGACTTCCAAGGAAGATGAAGCAGCGTTGGCGTTACAAATATTTAAAATATTTAAAATAATTAATTCCAAGTAGGTAACATTAAATTTTAAAGACAAGAATTACACCGAAGTATGTAAGCGTAATTATTAGAAGAAACTATTTGAAACACATTAAGTATTGGTTTAATTAACGAAAACTATGAACCGAAGAATGCAAAACTTCAAAACATTTACTATTATACATAAGAAAGGTATGTTAATTGCATTTACAATTTATCCATAAATTACACATTTGTCAGTGAAAACTCTTTAGTATCTGTTAGTTTGTCTGTAGATAACTTAGTATAATTATGATAAAATGACAAGTCAACGGCGCCTTAACAAAGAAGGTCGGGAGTTATTATTAAATACCTATGACTACTTTTCAAGTGAAAAAGAAAACGGTAGTCCTTTAGTTTCTGTTCATACGGTACAGCAAAGGACAGCTGATGCCCTAAAAGTTTCTACGAAAACCGTATCGAGAGTGTGTGCTTTAAGAATGGTAACGACCTAGAAAACCGGAAAAGGCAAGTGTCTCGTAAAAAGTGTTTGGATTGCCTGATACCATTAAGCAAACCATACGTGCAGTAGTATATGACATGTATGCTAAAAAAGTACACGTGACATTAGATACAGTATTAAGAAATGTTAAAACAAAACAAGTGTGTGATGTAGGACAATCCAGTTTGTCCAATGTATTAAAATATCTGGGATTCGCCTTCAAAAAAACCGACAACAGACGCGCCTTATGCGAAAAAAGTCATGTTGTACTACAACAAAATTGCTTTTTAAGAAACTATTTAAAAAACTTAAATTCTTCAAATCCCTCCCAATTTGTATTCATCCACGAAACATGGGTTTTTAGTAAGGTATCTTCAAAACGAAGCTGGCAGGATGGCAGTGTAAAAAGTTTACAACATCCCTTAAAAACAACGGATGGTAAGCAGTATATAAATTGTTCATACGGGTACTGTAAATGGTTTTGTAGAAGGGGCCAGTTTAATATTTGGTACAAAAAACAAATCCATGGACTACCACGACAACATGAACTCAGAGTTGTTCGAAAAATCTGTTTTAAAAAAATTAGACGAACCTTCTATTATCGTTCTTGATAATGCATCGTACCATTGTAGAAAAATGGAAAAATATCCAGTTTCGTCTTGGACCAAAAAACAAATTATTGAGTGGCTTCAAATGAAAACCATGGATTTTGAAGAAGATATGTTGAAATCCGAACTATTGCAAATTGCCAACCAAAACAAAAGTCGGGATAATAAATGTTTTATTGATGACTTGGCTGCTTCTTATGGTCATCAAGTTCTTCGGTTACCCCCGTATCACTGTCACTTCAATCTGACTATGATAAGAACATAGGATCAACAGTCGGGAAGGAAGAAAATGTTCTTGAAATTTAGGAACAGGCACCCAATAAAATAACTCCAGATATTTGGAAAGAAAGTGTCGAGCATACGGAGTCTATAATTAAAAGTACACATGAATGTGAAAAAATTATAGATGAAGTTAGACCAATAGTTTTTACAGTTAACTCCGGCAGTGATGGTGAGGAGGAAAATGAACTTAATTTAAATGAGTGATAACGAGTAACAATTTTAGTATCTTTCAACAAGTACATAGTTATATAAGTTTGGATAATTTCATTTATATTATTGATAATTTTTACATTTTAAAATAGCGATTAGAGATGGTAATAATTATATTATTTCTTAGTTTTTAAATATGTACATATGTATAAATTTTTAAATATTCAGTTACCACTTCTTGGTATAAATTAAAAATTGTTAAAATAAAATTATGGATATTATTTGGTACAAACATTTGTATAACGTAAATAATATTTTTTGTTTTAAATATGTGTGTTAAATAATTATTACTATAAATCGTAAATCGTAAATAAGTAAAATAAATACAATTTGATATACGAGTAAGAGTATAAACTTATTTAGGTTATATATTTTGAGAAAGTTTTATTTTCTATTTCGTGTTGTTCTAACTTGTACCATAAAAATATTACTACACTTTTTCACATTCTTAGTACATTTTTAATCTAAATATATAATTATTACTTTTTATTAACAACTAAAATCGATGACAGAATATTTGAATGGGTGAGCTAACGTTATACGTATGAATAAATGTTTGCGAACTACTGCTCAACGTAAGTGGCAACTTAGTTCCGACTTCAAGGAAATATGATTCACTGTCGAAACTATTTACTAAAGTATTACGGTTGACACTACGAACGGTCGGTATTTAACTAAACGTCGCATTATTTACATTTCTCTGGTCAAGGGATAATTCCATATCGGACACTCAGCAGCAAATAAACTATATGAGGTTTCTTTATTATAAAGTAGGTACAATGCAGTAACAGTAAGTTTTTTTTTTATTTCCTAAATATCAAATCAATTCTACAGTCTTTCAAACACGCAAACATATCAATAATGTTGTCATAAAATGGCTGTTCGTTTATTAATTGGTTAAGTAAGTTCTTTTCAATTGAAATTTTTGTCAAATTAGTCAGTCTGTTCTCAGTCATGGTATTTCGTGGTTTTGATTTGCTTTAAACACGAAAAACTGTGTTCTACAGAAACATTAGTGTAACGTATTGTCACTATTAAACAAAACAGTTTATCTGCTTCTTTGATCTGTTTTCAACTAAACCATTTGGGTAGAACTCTATTAAATGTGTTAGAATATTAGTTATTTCACCCTATTATGATTTTGTATTTCTCATATGTTGTTCAGTGTAAACCTGGCTTTAAAGAAAAATACGCTGACTTTATATAAAACACAAGTTCGTTTTTTTTAGTAGTTGAAAAATAGGTGCACGTTTAAGTGTTATTAAGTTAATGAAGAAGACTGGTTTTAATGGCAGTTCTACAAGTCTAGTTGCTGTAAAATGATGCAACATGTATCATGTATTATATTTTCATTTAAAGTAAACTAAAGTGATTAAATCAAATTTCACCAGTGGTTAATTATTTTATGGTAGCAGTCCGTGGTTGATTAGTTTTTTTTGTTAGTTCGTGCTGCTGGTGAAAGGAAAGTTTGTTTAAAAAAGAAAAATCGTTTTGGCTGCTGAGTGTTGTTGGTTGTCGTTTATCCGCGTTTGTCGTTTGCTGTGTTGAGGTAACAATATGGCTGAGAAGAAAGACGAATTATTTTTACAAGTTTTTGATGGCTTAAATTATGATAAATGGAAATTTACGCTGAATCTGTTTTTAGAAATGAAAGATTGTCTGGAAATGATTACTAATGAGTCAAGGCCTGAGATTATTAATGAGGGTTCATCGAAGAAAAAGGAAATCAAATCAAAAAATTATATTGTAAACAGCATAACAAACACTCAGCTTGAATTAATTATATCTCAAGATTCGGCAAGAGACATGATTAAGAAATTTGATGAAATTTACCTTATTAAAAGCAGTGCTGTAAAATTGTTATGCAAAATAAAGTTGTTGGGACTAAAAATGAAACAGAATCAAAACCCTGTAGAGTTTTTCAATAATTTTGAAAAGAGAATTAACGAACTAAAGAATGCTGGTGAAGTTGTTAGTAATGATGATAAGCTAAATTATTTGTTGCTTGCGCTGCCTGAGAATTTATCACATGTTGTCGATATAGTTGATGCCCTACCCGATAAAGACAAGTCCGTAGAATATGTGAAATCAAAATTATTAATGGAATATCAGAAGAAAGAAAGTGCCAGTACAAGTGGAAGCAGTAGCTATTATCCCCAGGCTTTTAATTCAATGAGACAGTATCAAGGAAACCGAAGTTTTACAAATTACAAATTATCAGAATAGAACACAGAATTTTAGCCAAAACTATAATAATCATAGATGTCATCGCTTTGGACACATACAGAAGTTTTGTAGAAGTAATCCCCGAAGTAATCCCAGCAACAGCTATCAAAGGACAAATCAAAATACAAGGATAGCAGGAAATACACAACTTGAAGAGAGACAGGAAGATAAAGAAGACAGAAATACATTTAATGTTGAAGTTATGATGACGAAGGCAGAAACAGAGAAGAAAGAAAGCGAGTGTTAGTGAAGAAAATGTTATGTGGCTTTGGGACAGCAGGTGCTCTGATCATACAGTAAACTCAGATCAGTATTTTAGCAAGGTAGTAAGATTGAAAAATGAATTGAATATTAAGGTAGGTGACGGTTTTTCTTTAAAACCTAATATGATTGGAAATATTGTTGTTTATCTTAAAGTAGTAAATAATGAATTTATTAGAACAGAAATTAAAAATGTTTATTAGGTACCAAATATGCGTCAAAATTTGTTAAGTGTGTCTACCATTGTTAGTCAAGCTAATTCTATTGTTTTTGAAAATGACTCAGCAAAAATTTATAATACCAGAAAAAGTTTAATTGCAGTGGCAAATAAAAAGAATAAGTTGTTTGAAACAAATTCTAAAGTTATTAAAGATCAAAATATTAAAAATTTGTCATATGTTTCTTTAACAGGTAAAACTGAAATGTCCAATCAAGAAAAATTGCATCGCATGTTAGGTCATACAAATTTTACAGAATTGAAACATTTATGTGTAGAACAATTAATTGAAGGATTACCTAAAAGTATTGACAATGCTAATTTGAAATGTGAGATTTGTTTAGAAAATAAAATGTGTAATTTAAAGTTTAATAATAATCGAAAAAAAGCACATAGTATTCTTAAAATAGTACATACGGATGTACAGGGTCCTATAACACAAACTGGGTATAAAGGGGAAAAGTATTTCGTCTCGTTTATTGATGATTTTAGCAAAATCGCAATTGTTTACTGTATTAAAAATAAGAGCGAAGTGTTTGACCGGTTTAAGCAATATGTTAACTTTATGCAAAATCAAACTAATAAGTAAATTAAACAAATTTATTGTGACAATGGTAAAGAGTATTTGAACCATAATTTTTATTCTTTTGCAAATGAAAACGGTATTTATATTAAAACTTGCCCCCCCTACAGTCCTGAATTAAACGGTGTTGCAGACCGCTATAATAGAACAATAATGAATCGAGCCCGATGTTTACTAACAGAATCAAAAATTGATAAATGTTATTGGCCCGAATGTATTTACACAGCGGCGTATCTTGGTAATAGGCTACTAGCAAATACAAAATATTTTTTGATAAAGAACCAAATATGTCCAACTTACGTTTATACGGAAGTAAAGCTTTTGTTAGAGTACCAGAAAAGTGTAGGTCTTCAAAACTTAATCCCAAAGCAATCCAAGGTATTCTAATAGGATACACCGATACAGGTTATAAGGTTTTAGTAGACAATAAAGTTATGGTGAGTAGAAATGTACATTTTATTGAGAAAAATGAAAAATTTATTAGATGTTCAAATGATGAAGATGAAGATCAAGAATATGACAGAGAAAGAGAAGAGCAAAACGGTGAAGAAAATGAAGATAGGCAAAGTGTTGAGATTAATAAAAAAAAAATAGAATAACAGGAGAAGTTAGCGAGGAGGTGCCGCAGAAGTTAAGACCACAAAGCCAAGAAAATTTGATGACCACATTGTTTATGTAAATTGTGCAAATTTTGTAGTACCAGAGAGTTATGATGAAGCAATTAATAATGATGAGTCGAAAAGGTGGATACAGGCTATGAACAATGAGATTAAACGCTTAGAAAGCAATAAAACATGGCAAATAGTTGACATACCTAAAGATAAGAAAATAATAGATGTTAAATGGATCTATAAAATCAAGACCGCCGGTACTTTTAAAGCACGAGTAGTAGCTAAAGGGTTTCAACAAGTTTTTCAAGAAAATGAAGAGGTTTACTCACCTGTTGCCCGGATGAACACATTAAAAATTTTATTATCTATAGCATGTATAGAAAGTTGGGACATACATCAAATGAGAGTTCTTAAATATTTGTACCATACTCGTTCAATTAAACTACTTTATGATTCTCCTTATGATGATGTTCTTAAAGCCTATGTTGATGCAGATTGGGCTTCTGATATTATTGACCGCAAGTCAACTACAGGTATCTTAATTCAATTCTATTTTATGGAGATCTCAAAAACAAAAGGTTGTATCAAGATCTTCAACTCATGCCGAATATTATGCAATTGCTGATTGCATAGAGGAAGTTTTGTCTATCAAAGAAATATTAACAGAGTTAGGTATTTTAGTTGATTTTCCAATAAAAGTTTTCGAGGACAATACTGGGGCAATTGCTTTGACTAAAAATGGAAAATTCTGTAAAAATTCTAAACATATAAGTTACCATTTTGTTCACGAACAAGAAAAGAATAACGTTATTGATGTTAAAAAGATTGATACAAATGATCAGATAGCTGACATTTTAACTAAATCACTTGGTAAAATTAAGTTTCATAAATTTAGAGAACTGTTAGGTCTTAATGAATAAGTAGTGTAAGATTTATAATCTTTAATGTTTTTTTGGGATACAAAATCAAGGAGGTGTGTTAGAATATTAGTTATTTCACCCTATTATGATTTTGTATTACTCATATGTTGTTCAGTGTAAACCTGGCTGTAAAGAAAAATACGCTGACTTTATATAAAACACAAGTTCGTTTTTTTTAGTAGTTGAAAAATAGGTGCACGTTAGGTGTTATTAACTTAATGAAGAAGACTGGTTTTAATGACAGTTGTACAAATCTAGTTGCTGTAAAATGATGCAACATGTATCATGTATTATGTTTTTCTTTAAAGTAAACTAAAGTGATTAAATCAAATTTCACCAGTGGTTAATTATTTTAACAAAATGACTAATAGCATCTGTTGGAACCTTTTTGAAATGCGCTAAGAATTTAGATAAATCCATTAACACGTTCGCTACGATAGATAGCATATGTGCCCCGTACCGGTTTCCCCTAGGGTACAAATCAAAATAATAATGAATGTTCGTAAATTACGAAAGTAATAACTTTTAAATTTTTGAATATATTTGTATTAAACATGGTACAAATATGATTGTTATGACTTCTGCTATCTGGTGGGGCAATAAAATTATACGAGGCATATATGTCCTGTACCACACTGGAATGAAATATATTTCAATACGGGTCATAATTTAATTCAAGTTGCAAACTTTATTCTGTACGACTATACAAAGAATTTCAGTTGTTTGTTGGCTTAGCTTCAGTATAGTTCTAGTTCGGATGAATTTAGTGAAGATTCGGATGACTCTATTCTAGATCTGAATGATGTGGTAAATTCATCTGAAGAATATACTTCTGAATCTGTAAATGAGAATTATTCGGAAAATGACGAAAATGTAAATATTGCATGTGCAAAAAATGTAGAAACTGTTCGTGAAAATGCTGATGTTTCAAATATTTCTTCTGAATGAACAGAGAACTGAACTGAGCATGAAGTGTTAGATGTAAGTTGTTCCATTGATGACACGTTTATTGCTCTGAATAACATAAAAACTCCTTTAGACTTTTTTCAAATTTTCGGAGCTAATTATTTAATTGAGTTGATGGTTACAGAGACAAATAAGTATGCAGAGACCTTTACTAGTCAAAAGATCCCTTATTATAAATAATTTTATACTTACACATGACAGATTTGTAATGATTCTGAAATGTTGGCATTTCAGTGGCAATGCAGATGATATGGGAGAAGACAAATACAAAATTCGACCAATTCTAGAACCAATAGTTAAGAATAGTAAAGAATGTCGATATCCAAAAAGCGAAGAGATTGTATATGCAAAATGGACCTATTGATAGCAAAATTTGTAATGGCACTAAGAAGAACGAAGTAATAATAATATTTTTGAATAATATTAGTTTGTTATTAAACTATTTCTTTTAATTTAGGAGGATTTGGTAGATGTACATTTAGAATGCGGCATGTTGCCAGTAATAAACACTATTGTAGAACGACTAGCAGACCAAGCATCTAGTTTGCTCTACAATACCGATACAAATCCAGCAGAAACATATAATTCGGTAGTTGCGAAATTTGTAGGAGGTAAAAGAGTCAATTTTTCTTTAAAAAATTCGTACCAATTGAGATGTGAAAAGGCCGAGATCTCTTTTAATAGTCAGGGAAATTTATTATCGCTTTTGCATGAGCACCTTAGTGACAGACCACCAGGGCACTACATGACGCATTTTTTAAACTCCCAAATTAATCGTTATAGGAAGAAGGTAACAAAATGGATGTTCTATGGATACTTCTTCATTACAGTAGTTGCATATTGTTTTGAGATCACTCTAAAAACAGGACATTTGCACCTGCGGATAATGATTATGGATTGGCTAATGAATCCATCACACCACAATAAGTCGAATGCTATTAAACTATATTAATAATTATTCAAGTTAAAAGTCACTACATGCAGACTCCTTATAGAAGAAAAACCATTTTTAGCATGTTCGCCTGACGGACTAGTAGAAGATGCAGTGTTGGAAATAAAAACCTCTTTAAAAAGCGGCGACATTGATCCTGTGGGGGATGTAAGGTAAATTATTGTGTTGAAGATTCCGAAAACAACAAAATCAAATTAAAGAGGAACCATAATTATTATTATCAGGTGCAAGGAATTTTATATATTACCAAACGAGTCAAATACTACTTTATTGTCTACGCTGCAAGAGGAATCCATGTTGAAGAAATTGAAATGTTTCGAACATTAAATGAAACAATATGTTTGGTTTTTGATAGGGATGATAGATTTTGGGAGAATCACATGGTAAAAAAATTAGAAGAATCTTACTATAAGTCTTTATTACCTGAATTAGTGGATCCACACAGATGTAATTTCAATCTTCGAACTGTACATATGACCAATTAAATTTTAAATTGTTTTGTTTGTACACCTCTACAATTTGTTTACAATATTTTAGAATACTTTGTTTTTTTCTTTGATAATAAATAGAATAATTAATTAAAATACTTATCCCAAAAAAGATAAGTATTTTATTATGAGTGTTAATGGTGAAAGTTTACATTTTCAGAATAATTAATTGTTTTATTTTAATTTTTACTAATATGAATACATTATAATTTAATAAGGTGCATACATAAAGTACATACCATTTTCGTTATTTAATAATAATTTAGGTTAATCCAATTACGTTTGTGTTTTAATAGAAATAGGTGCTTGCTAAGGCACCTATGTCTGAATATATGGCTTTTGTTAAAAATATTATCAGTTATAAAAATATTCCAATTTAATCACTACTGGGAAAAAATTCAATAAAAAATTATAGAAATTAAAATGTAAAAAACCCTATATTCAAATATTTAGGAAGGTTTCAGGCCTATTTTGACGTCTTACGCGTTTCTCTAAAGTTTCAGATAACTTCATAACAATATAAAAAGTTAGAACGTTTCTAACACACTCATGGTGGTTTGATGTGTTGCCTAACTATCGAGACCCCCTTTAAAAAATGACAATTTTTTGTTATTAAGCATACTTACTTTGATAAATGCGCCTAAACCAAATAATATTGCCGAACTACAATCGTTTCTAGGTAAAATTACTTACTATCAATCATTTATTGAACATCTGAGTTCTATTACCGACCCTATGCGAGGAATGATCACGGCGCCTAAAGTATCCTGCACAGTTCTTATGGAAAAAGAGTCCCAGTCGAATTGGCTGAAAATTTAGTATAATATAGTTTATGATGTCCTGATCAAATGTCTCCTTGGGCACAACGAGATCTAATGTACAGTTTTGGAGATGCAGGATTGTTAAACATGCAGTGGCAGGGTTGTTACCTTTAGAAAATCAACAATGTGGCAATTATTTTGTTACAAAAGGTTGAGGATAATATTGTCGACACAAGTTGTAATGAAAAGTTCTAAGATTCTGTATACACGGTGATTCTTTTTCAACTAGCCAATGTTAAGATTTTTATATAAGTCTTTGAACAAACACAGTCAAACGCAAAAGCCTGTATACTTGTAGAATATGTAAATTTCATTTGATTTTAATATTGAGTGATCTGAGGTTACTATTATACAGGGTCACTCAAAGTTGTCTTTTTTAATTGCATTTGTTTTAATTTTTTCAATTACAGTAGGCGATTACATTTGCTGTAATTAGTAATCGCGGGCGATTACTTTTTTTAGAGAGTAGTCGGTAATCAGTAATCGATAATAATTTACATGTAATTTATAATAGTTTTCAAATTTGTAACCATGATTACCGCATTCCTAAAAAAGCACGATTATATTGTGCAATTGTGATTACTTTGTGTAACTTACGATTACTTTGTGTAAGCGTATTTTGTATTTTCTATTTATGATGGATACTATAGATATCAAACAATAGGTTTGTTCCAGATGAACTCCAAATGTTATGCATATGTAATACGAAAAAAATAAACTTTTATTCACAATTAGACACAATATAGACCCAAATATCATAGAAGTCATGGTGTACACAGACGGTTCGCTTTGTTTAGGACTCTCTTTCCACAAATATCTTTGCCTTCCTTGGTCTTCCTTACGAATTTTTATCTGCGGGAACATTTCTTTAATATCCGCAGAGAAAGCAATGGCTTTCTGACGAAATTGCAAAATCATTCCTAATAAAGAGTTGTATAAATCGGGACCTTTAAGTAACATATCATTTAAACTTCTGTTTTCAACCTTTTGTGCACAATCCATTACTACCCGCATCCTTCCAGGCTTATTTTCATTTACCACTCCAAAATGTGGTAAATACCATACTCTTTCTGTACACTTTTCTATCTCCTCTCTGCTCAGCTTTCCTGCATATCCTTTTTTTATATCTTCTATATGGTTTTTATATAAATCTGCAAACTTTTCATCCATGGTCATTCTTCTTTCAATGTATTGTAAACGCTGCATTGCTATAGGCTTCATATCTGCTAAGTCCAAACCATCGTGTTTCCACAGAAGGCCTGTTTCTACCACCTATACGTTGCGTAAACTTATCAACTAGATCTAAAGCCCTTTTGCCTTCTTTAGACATTAAAGGTTTTGCAGGTATCTTAAGTTGCTAAAGATTCAATTGAAAAAAAGTGTCTTACCATATTATTTAATTCATCCAATTCATCGTGAGTTTGGTGTCTTATGTGAAAAATACTGGCGAACTGTTTTACCAGGTACTACCCAACCTAGCTTGGTTCTGGAAATCGCCGGTGCATTCTTTGGCCCTTCTATCAGCTCTCTCGTAGCTATAAGGTCCCAGTGATCTTGACCTATTAATAAATGTGGTTTTACATTAACATAACTCTCTACTTCAATATGTTTCAAATGTTGGCATTTTTTTTTAAATTTGCTAATATTTACAGTCTGGATCGGCAAATCCATATCTTTTAACATAAACACATTAGTTAAAGTATGCCTATTATTATCGCTTGCTACAATATCGAACTTTACTTTTTGACATTCTACATCTTTTCTACTATGTTTATCTGTCCATTTCATCCCTAAACTGGTTTTTGTTCCCCTTAGATCTAATTCATTTGCTAATTTCTCGTCTATCAGAGTAATAGTCAAACCCTCATCAAAAAGCGTGTAAATTGGCCATTGTTTGCCATCTTTTACAATTTTTATCGGAGCTATTCTTAAAATGACTATATTTTATGCTACTGTTCGATCTTGGCTATCATAAACTACATCTAATGTAACTATATTTGAATCGGAATTATCTAGCTTTTCCATTGTAGATACCTGCAGTTCACGTCAAATAATTGTTCATGCTAAGCGACTCTAACGTGGCAACGAGATTTTGAATAGTGTCTGAAAAATTTAACAGATCTGAAAAATCATTCGTTTTGACAAAAGGCAGGCACCTGACTTCTTCCACTAGCCTCCTAACTATGAACTCTGGTCTGCTAAATCTATTTGTCAGAATTTTTAAAATTTTATCTAAAGATTTTCCTGAAATTAATAATCCTTCTATGGCCTCACCCTTTAAATATTTATTTAATTGATATAGGTTTTCTTCGTCAGTCAAGCCTAACAATTTTGTGCCACTTTCAAATTGATTAAAAATGTAGGCCATTCTTTGAAAAATCTCGTAAATATCGGTAATTCTATATCAATACTTTGTCTAGCCAAAAATGTTTTAAATGTATTATCTATTTTAAGTTGACTTACTTTTGTATTTGTCTCTTCATCAATTTCTTGTATTTCTTGCTGCACTCACACAACCAATTTGCCACCTTACTTTTTTTTGATAATGTATCCTGAGCCCTATATTACTACTACTCATACCTTTAGCTGTTGATACTTTTCTTTCTTCTTCTTCTATGATCAATTTTTGTAGTTTGAGCCTCTTCTTTATCATATTTTTCTCTCTCTCTAACTTTTTCATGTTTAGTTCTTCTTCCAGTTCTAAAATTTTGGCCATTTCTTCATCCGCTTCAATTTGGGCCTCCAATAACCTTTGTCTCCTGGTAGTACTACTCAAGTGCTTAGAATGGGACTTATTTTTCTGCTTCTCTGCCGCTCGACGACTACCTGGATCACTTCCCAAATCGCCTAGACTTTGAACGTTAGTTCACTGTAAAGATTTTCTGCTGTCTCCGTGAACAACAGCCTCCACTGTTTCTTCATTATTTACGACTGCCTGTCCTGCTATCTCTTGATCAGCATCTTGTTGGCCGCTTCCTACATTTGTTGCCTCTTCTCCGCCTTCTCGAGCTGCAGCTTGTCTGACAATCAATGAAAATCTCCTTCTTGTTATAACACCCTTAACTCGAAGGACCATCAACAATGTATGCTCGTGCCATACTATATGACTATATAATAGAATAATGAAAACTCTAGCTTTTCATACAAATTTATTGACAAATCTTGACAGATTTATCTTTCGTATTCAAAAAAAAATTATCATAACCATGACATCATAAAAAAATAAAATCAAGTAACAAATATATAGAGACTATAGTCTACATCCTCTAGTTGCCCTCTATTCTATTCTTGAACAATATGAATAGTTCCCTATACAATTGCCCTATTGAAAGAAAGTAAGTTTAAGCCATAATACCAAAGAGCATGTAAAATACTCTTTGATGATACATAATTTTGTAGAGCTAAGAAATACTAATTACCAAAATTAAAAGAGAAAGTTATTTCTGGACGAAATTAATTCATTTTGTTTACCTGATGTTTTTATTTTAAATACAGCTTGTTACTTTTAAAATAACTGAAACCATAATTATTGTTCTTTGGCTATAATAGTTACACTGGAATTTATTAAAAATTTTGTATTTATTTTACTCAGAGTTACATCAGAGAGTATTATATAATATTGCGAGAATGCACTTCTGCACTACGCCAAACATGGTAAAGGTACCTGTAATTTCGTCACTCACCTGTACAAATATCTGTTTATTAATTTGATTAAATACATAAATAAAAAGTTTACCTCGAGTAGGATTTGAACCTACGACCTGTACTTTGCTAGAGTACCGCGCTAACCAACTGCACGATCAAGGTTCAAGCCCCAATCGATGTAAATTTTGTCTTTATGTATGTAGAACTGATGTTTAGTTCGAGGCACGACTGCTAGAGGGCTAGCAGCTAGAGCCCTCACACGAACGTGACTGTATTTCTGATACGTTACTTCCCGTAAACCTATATCTCTTTACATTTTATTGCTCTTTGGTTAAATTATGTGCACATCATTTAAATGAGCAAGGATAAGAAATCTTGACATTCTTACAAACATATAGCAAGAAATCTGACAATAATATACCATGAGAGTAGTTAGAGTGACAATGAATTTGAATGTTTATACACATATAAATGCTTAATGAAGAAGAAGATCATTTAAATGAGCAAGGATAAGAAATCTTGTCATTCTTACAAACATATAGCAAGAAATCTGACAATAATATATCATGAGAGTAGTTAGAGTGACAATGAATTTGAATGTTTATACACATATAAATGCTTAATGAAGAAAAAAATGCTCTAGATCATTATTACTCCACTCATAAATCTGGTGCTCGAAGTGTCGGTAGCTTCCACATAACATGTGCTTTTTGGGGTATGCAAGACATCAACAAATAGAATCAGTACATAATCGTAATTACAATGTCTTAACAGACATGGTATGAACTAATAGAATAAAATGCACTAATTCGTAGCTGGAGTGATGCTGACAAGTACTCATTTTACGGGCTTTCTCTTGGTATATCACAAAGATCTTTAATGTAGTAGTCTCCCATTTGATTGCTTGTATCATCATACCGTTGACCAGGATCCATAAAAGAAGCAACAAATAGACAAGAGCTACAAAATATTGATCATATTATATTTAGTTTTCTACTTCATGTTTAATTTGTATATAAGTTCCTAAAAAAATTAAATTAAATACAACTAAAAAAGAGAATTTTGAGTGACCCTGTATAATAGTAACCCCAGATCACCCAATATTTAAAAAAAAATTTAACATTGGCTAGTACAAAAATAATCACCTTGTATACAGAATCTTAGAAGTTTTCATTACAACTCATGTCGATAATATTAAGATTATAATTATTATCCTTAACTTTTTGTAAGAACATTATTGATTTTCTAAAGATAAGTAACAACCCTGCCTCTGCATCTGTAACACCCTGTATCTCCAAAACTGTCCATTAGATCTGTTGGGCCAATGGAGACATTTGATCAGGACATCATAAACTACATTATACTAAATTTTCAACAAATTCGACTCGGACTATTTTTCCATATTAACTGTGGGTCATTCTTTATATGGACCAAAGAAGCTGAAACAGCCTGTGAAATTCTTAGAAGTAATTTTACTTCCGACAGTTTTTATTTATTACAATCCAAATCTACTCCTTGGTCTGGTAGTAATTGCAAGTCCTACGTGTTTGGAAGTGGTGCAGTCACACATAATGCCAGACGGAACCGAACAACCTATACAATACACGAGTAAAGCATCGAGTAGCAGCGAAAAAAAATATCCGCAGATGAACAAAAAAGCCTTATCTATTGTCTGGGCAGTCAAAGGATTTTTCCAGTATTTATATGAGATATAAATTTACTATATACACCCATAATGCCATAATAAACCAATTTCACATATTTTTTTTCCAAATACATTATCATCACAAGAGAGTGCGAATAAATTGAAAATAATGTGACAGATTTTCGAAAACCTGTTGCCAGGCAATAGAGCTTGTAGGGCTCAAGTGGCTATTACCGAATGGCAACAGAGTCGAGAAAATTTATCGAACTCTCATGTGGTATTCGTTGAATTATTTTTGACGTTACAATAAGAAACACGTTTTCAATATTATATATTTACTTTAACAAATTAAGGTTTCTGAACTTTCAAATTGATGACTAGTCAAATCGAAAAACATGTGATTCAATAAAAATAAAATACTTAAAATTATTCTCGTGGTAATAATGTACGTAGATTATTCTCGGAGATAATATAACTAGTGTTATGATTATCATCGATGATAGCTTGAGTTAAAACCGATGAAAATTGAACGAATTCAATTTTCAAGTGGTATCATCGATTATTAATCATAACACGTGTTATATTTGGTAAGAGAATATAATGAACGTTAATAGAAAATATATTTTTTTAAAGTCTACAATTTTAAACGATTTGTCACTTTGACAGTACACTGTTTTATTCATTAAAATCATGTGACAGTCAACATGTGGTGATAAAATTATCACCGATTTGATAGCCTATTCTGCTATTTTCGTTTTATATTTTAACCAATTAAAGTAATCAAAAATGTACCATGCGAATTATATTCTCACTATAATAATGTTTTGATTGGCTAAAACGTACACACATAATTGAAATTGAAAGTTTCTATTGGTTCTTAGAAACGTCAACAAATAATCACATACAATACCTCAAGTGGCCGATAAATTGCTGAAAATTTTTGTCAAATTTTATGAGTGTTTAATGCTTCGATATAAATTGGTTGAGTGTGTTAACACGCTTATTTTGAAGCAATAAACACAATGAAGCACTAAACAAGTTGCAGATTATATAGTGGTTTCGATGGTAGTCGGAGCCTGCATTACTTTGACGAACAAAATAAACGTCAAAGTTTATGTCAATTTGACATTTTACCGGAAGGCAATTAAATTTCATAGGAAGAGAAAATAACTCAGGAATATTCCGCTAGCGGCATTGTTGCACAATTGTGCTCTGATTGGTTCCAATATAAAAAATACTAAATTGTAATTGGTTGATAGTTGACATGAAGCAGGTGAGTTGAATAGTCACCTTAATTTACATCACCACACTATGCAGATTATCTAATTTCAATTACTGATTATCTTTCTCGCTTGATTCCAATTAATGCAGATTCAAATCTTCTCATCAGTTTCTTTTGCATAAGCATCTCTAAGAGAGAAATGGTATCTGCCTTGCTCTAGTAAAAACAAGTGTAGCATTTCGTTTTAAGTGAATATCAGAAGGAGGGCCTTTCAAAGCCTTGCAATTAAAAACAACTACTACATATATACAGGACAATTCTTCATTTTAAATGCTTCACACACTTACAAATCCTTAATGTTTACAAATTTACCTAGTTCGTCCGAATAGTATTTCATAAGCCTGTGGTGAAAGTGGCATTATAGGTTCGATACAACTTGTGTCACGATACGGATTGCTCATAACTGCTGCCCCTGTACTTGATTGACATTTAGAGCTAACATCACAACATCGTACTAAACAAGAGACAAGCTGATGTAATTTTCCTAATTCCGTATATTGATATTTAATTGCTGGACCTGGACCTTCATCCATTGCGACCATCATAAACGTCGCAGGTACATTCATTTTTAATAACTGTGTTTTTTCTTGAATACCTGAGTAATTAAAACGTATTGTAATGTAGGTAATAACAGAGAATATACATACCTTGACTAGCATACATGTGAAACACGTTACAGTAATGAGGTAAATGCCTTCCGTGTTCACTTACTTCTCGTTGGAGAAGTCCTAAGAGAGCTAAGAGAATATGATCACTGAGACTTGCATTTGGATCTGGGTTATTTATACACGCGGGTGGCGCACAGGGTCCGTCATTCAATGAGAAATGAGCTAATAAAACAATTATCTTCATAAATGCTGATCTTACTTCATTACTTGGGCAACTAAGCAAATATTCACAGAACCGATGAGGATGATTAAACAGCATTTGATGCGCAAACCACGATCTGATTGACGCAGCCGTTCTTAAATGTATGCATAATACATCACACCATTCCATCGCCGGGCCTCGCAAATTTTTCTTCGTATGCCAACCAGTATGAAATAAGAATTTACTAGCTAATTGAGTACTCAGCATCGATAATTGCTCTGCTTCATTAGTAATTGCATGATTCGAACGAGAACTCGTTGATGTAATACATGTAATAAGTTTTCGTATAAAACTGAAATATTCCACCGAGAACTGGCTACGATGATGAAGGAACTTTATATTTTGTTTTCGTATGCTATTTTCAATTGCTGTTGGCATTACCACGTGTGACTCTTTCTTTTCGGCTGCAAAAAAAATAATTTTAGTAATAATTACACATTTTTAAAGTATAACCTACATATTCCCAATTGTTGAAATGATTTAATAATTGCAGTTTCTTCGATATCCTGCCTAGTGTAAAAAAGCATATATGCATTCCACCATCGTTTTTGACGTCTGTATGTTGTTCTTTTTAGCATTGGATCAAAAACTTCACCCATGTAATCACCACCAAAACATTGTATTTTCATTTCTTCGTCTTCGCCCATTCTACACTCTGAAACTTCTCCATCGTCAAATTTATACCATCTCACTTCCACTGTGGGGTCACGATGTCTAATATATGAATAATAATGGCCACCTACAAGAATAAAGGTATATCTTTATATGAATGTTACAACAGATCTTAAAACTAAGAGTCTAATTTAATGACCTTAAAATCTGTGTAAGGTCAAATCAAAATATTAAGTGAATAAAAGGGTCACTGACCTATCAAAATGCAGACCAAAATTGAAAACTTTCAAAGATTAATGAGCTGTTGATTAAAATAATCGAAGTCAAGTTCGGCAAGCTAAGTCAAAAAAAGGTCATTTAAAAGACTTTAAAATAACTTCAATGTCAAATTAATGTAAAACATGCTAGTTGCAATCAACGTGTTAGGTGAAGATAATTAGCGATTAGACAAATAAATATAAGGATATTGAACAAAATAAGGCGACCTTAAAACCAGTCCAATCGAACTTAATGTGGCTCATTGTTGAAACATAAAATGACTTTAACCTTAACGCCCCTAGTCGAGGTCAATCACCTAACTTTTATACAGAATGGCCTTTAACTTCAAGTATAACTGATATTTGTATTTTATTTAATAACTATATTACTATTACTCATTGACCTTTATAACACCTATTTTTGTTAAAGTCGATGACCGTCATTTACATAAAAAAATATCAGTGTTGAGGGTCATTGAGATTAATGACTTCTTATATAAGGTCATGGACCCTAAGGTAACCAAGCCAGATTAAAGGTTATTAACCCACTGAACGTCACCTGTGTGATTGGAATCTTAATAAAGTGGGTCAATATCGAAGAATTATTTACCTTTACACTGAACCTTTTTTTTCGAGGTCAATAACCATTTATAAAATTTAAAGATAGGAATTCTTTTTTAGGTCAAAAACCACAATAACCAAAGATGAGAAGATTATTGGTCCCTATAGAAAGAACCATTACTTTTGTTTGACCCCACTCTTGTTAATCATTAGGATCCCTGACCTCAAAAACAATGCAGGTTTTAACTTTACGAAATAGTCATTGACCTCAACAAAAAAGATCAACGACTAACTAAAATCAGTAAACGTTCGATTTTTACCTTACTTCAAGTTTAGTCGATTGAAGGTTCAAGCAATTAAACCTTTATTTTTAATCATTGAGACTTAAAACGATCGATCATTTGATCTAAAAATAAAGTGGACCAAAATAGTAGAATTATTGACATTCACAGTATGTCATTGGCTCATTTATGTTGAGGTCAATGACCACTTTTACAAGGCAAAAAATGTGGTCAGTGAGATTTATGACTAGTTTCTTCTTCAGATTAATCTGTAATAACAAGGGTGAGTAGATTATTAGTCTATAAACACGGCTTTAACTATCCGAAACTTGATGCGGTTAATTTTGGTATAATTTGAATCAATCTCAATAGATTCAATAAGGTTAAAGACGCCACCTTATATGATCATGAAGGTCATAGCTTAATTAGGTAACTTTGAAAGCAAATTAGTCAAACCAATGTAACAAAAAATGATGAGAAGTTAGATAAACTGTCAACATTAATAATCAGGATAACCTTAACTTCACGACTAATTACTATAACATTCAGTTAAAAAGCAAACATAGTAAAAATCACCACAAACAAAAGAAAAAATTGCAAAGGTCGACTGGAAGGGAGGTTAAGATCAAAAATGATTCATCTATTGCTGAGGTCATTAACCTCCATTTTTTGCAAAAAAAAAAACATTTTAGTGGCCAATCTTAATTTTTGTATAGGATAACCTTGACCCAAAAATAATGCAGATTCCACTTACCACCAAAAAGCGGGCACTCAAAAACGTTAGAAAAGATTCAGATAACGAATAGGAAAAAAAGTGAGGTACACAACAAATATTAGTGACATATACGTAATAGACCACCAACCTGAAGATGATTGTAACATCAAAAGCAACAGTAAGCGTTAATCACGTCGGAAAACACTTAACACCAGCTTACGAGTAAACACACTGACTTTAAACTTGTTTAAATTTTAAACAATTCAATCACATTGTTACAAACTTTACTAGGCTCGTCCTGTAATTAGACGTACTGTCCGCTCTCAAACCAATGCTAGAAAGCGTAAACCAAGTTTAAGCAATATTATTCTTAGTGCATAGATAAAGCAATATTGTTCTTAGCGAATAGAGTATACCACGATAGGTTTAATTTCCCAATCCTTTAATCGACTAAACTGAAAAGAGGTTATGATTAAAAATTATTGACCTTTCGTTGAGGCTAGTAACCTCTATTTTTAAGTCAAGCAGTAAACCAATTTTCTTGGAAATCTAGAAGCTAATTTTTGAAAATGATAGCTTTAACTCCCACATCAATTAATTTAATCTTCAGTTACAGTTAAAAAGAGACCATAGAAAACTATGAAAAGAGAAAAAAGCTATGCGATATGTAGTCGGAGAATCTGTTAGATCCATTCAGGAGTCCTAACAATATTTTTAGCGCATAAACTACACTAAAATAGAATGCAGCCTACGAAATTTATTCTCCCAATCTTCAATCGACTAAACTTAAAGTGAAAAGATCAAAAAGTATTCAGCTAGTCATTGGCCTATTTTGTTGAGGTCATTAACCTCTATTTTTTAGTCTTAAAGGAATAAACCCATTTTAGTAGAGATCATGGAGCTTCATTTTTGTAAAGAATAACCTCAACCCTGATTTTAATATCTTTTAGTTACTACCAAGAAGCGGACAGTCAAAAACGCTAGAAAAAGCATGCACATGAGATACATAACAAACAGATTAGACAGACATAATAAATCACTAACATAGAGATACAAGCAGAATCAAAAGCAACCGTCACCTTTAATGAGTCTAGTAGAACACACACCCAGCTTACTAACATTGACTTTAATCTGTGTTTAAATTTTAAACAATTCAGTTCCATAGTTACAAATGCTGCATCTATAATTAGACATACTTTCCCATCTCGAACAAATGCTACAACATGAAAACAATTCAATAAAAAATGATCAAAGTCGACATTCAGGGGTCCAGGGAATATTGTTCTCAACGCATACACTAGACCAAGATAGGAAGCAATCTACAAAGTTTAATCCCCTTCAATTGCCTAACTTGAAGGTTAAAATAAAAAATTAATAGCCTTTGCGGAATTAACCTATTTCCGTTGCCATTGACCTCTAATTTTTCAATCTTAAAAAGTAAATCCATTTTCGGGGATGTTATGGATCGTAATTTTTGTAAAGAATTACTTTAAACTTCAACATAACTTTCAGAAAAAAATCACGTATGTAAGGGTATGTATCGTCGTCAGATAAAGTTAGAAACAGGTTTACGAATAAAAAGGTCAAGCTATCTAGATTAAAATCTTAAATAATTCTGTACAGTTACAAACCTCGCTAAGCTCTGCCTGCAATAGACATACTCTGTTCTAAGCTATAAGACCAATACGGTTCAATAAAAAAGAATCAAAATTTACAATCACGGGTCCAAGTAATATTGTTCTTAGCCCATAGGGTAAGTCAAGATAGAAAGCACCTACCAAGTTTCATTTCTCAATCCTTTAATCGACTAAACTAAAAGTGGGGACAGGATACAAAATTACAGACTTTAAATTTTTGTAGGGTTGACTTGTAAGGACGTTTTGGTGTATCTCATTTAACATCAATGCATGAGATATTAGGGACCGTTTCGGCTATTATGCATCTTTAAAATTACGTAGATGAATGCTTAGAATAAATTGATATAATTACAAGCAATAATTAATACTGTTGTATGTATAAACTCCTTCATGGTTATGCATAAGTTAAATTTAATGCAAAGCGTTCCTAATTTCATTGATAGTAGCTTCGATTTGCGCAAACAGTCAAATCTTCATTAGACGGGTCGGGTCTCTAGTCTATAATAAATTCGTTAACTATATAGGGTGTCCCAAATAGAATAGGATAGTATGAGTATCTCATTATTAAAAATAGAGATTTGGTTAAATGGGCAATATTGTGCCATTTTTTGGGCCGAGTTCGATTCCGTTGAGAAACATTTCAATTTCTGAACAGTTTCGAAATTATTAAAAAAAAAAAAATCGCCGATTTCTAAAAACTCAAATATCTCCGTAACTATAAAAGATATGAAAAAAAGTTTCAGAATAAAGTTACTTCGATGAGGCACACTTAAAAATATCAAAATAAAATTCAAGATGGCGGTTTCCAAGATATTAATAGCAACTTTCTTATTTTAAATGCGCGCTATATTGGATTTTTACATAATCAAACAATGTATAAAACAACCTATGTACGAATAAAAAATTATGGGAAATATTAATTGTTTTCATTTTAAATCAAGTAGCCATGATTAACAATAAAACAAAATTTATTATAATACGACTAACTGTCAAGTTGTATTAGTTTACTGATTGTGTAAATAATTAGTATTACTGTGTTGTATTGTTAAGTGCTAAATTTATAATTGTTTTTTTTTTCAATTATTTATAATGGCAACCTTTCCAACAAATGAACAATATGATATGTTTTGTACATACATAAAGTGCTACAAAAACTCCCGTCTTGATTCTCAAGAATATTTAACAAATTTTCCAAAGCGTATACAACCGGACATGAAAATATTTGCAAGATTAGATTCAAATATGCAGCATTATTGATGTCTTAAAAAGCCCAATAGGAACATAATTGTGGTTACTGAAGATGATGAATTAACTTTAGCTTGTGTGCAAGTAAATCTGAATATTTCGACTCGAGAAATTAAAGCTCAGGTTAATGTGTCTAAGACTAAACCATCGAGAATTAAAAAAAACACAATTTCCTCGCATATAAACTACACACTGCGCAGACTTTGCGACCAAATGGTAATATCCGTAAAACAGCATTTTCTAGATGGTTTTTAAATAAAATTGCAGAAAATGGTGGATTTTATAAATCAAGTTTTATGGACTGGTGAATCCTACTTCTCCAATTGTGGATTATTTAATCACCATAATGAGCACCATTGGGCACAGGAAAATCCACACATAGTGGTTCCACGGCGCAACCAGGTCCGTTTCCGCTTTAATGTTTTTGTGGCATATTGGGAAATCGCTTAATTGGTACTATAATTTTTTATGGAACCTTAACAGCGCAGCATTACATGGAAATTCTGCAAACATATCTTGAAGATATATTAGATGATCTACATTTGACAGAAAATGTTCAAATATAGTATTAACAGGATGGCGCCCCCACACATAATGCTGTTGTAACGTTGTAAAACGGTATCGATTGTGTGTACATGAAAATGGCCAGCACTCTGAACATTTATTGTAATGTATTATGATTTTAGCATTTACTAATATCACGGCGTATCGTTGTGTTTAATTTGTTTAATAAATAATTTTTATTTGGAAATTGTTAATCATGGCTACTTGATTTAAAATGAAAACAATAAATATTTTCCATAATTTTTATTCGTGAAAAAGAGAAAAAAAATCCCATTTATTTGTGTGAAAATCCAATATGGCGCCCATTTAAAATAAAAAAGTTGCTATTAATATCTTGGAAACCACCATCTAGAGTTTTATTTAGACATCATTTTTAAGTGTGCCTCATCGAAGTAAGTAACTTTCAGAAACTTTTTTTCATACTGTAGGTAGCGGACCGCGAAAATTTTACTATTGTAATAAACGTTTGTCAAATCGCCATTGTTACCGCGATAAAAAAGATAATTAGTGGATTTTTTTTAATATCTTGATAATACGTCGAAATTTGCTAATGTTTTCAAAAGATTTCATTTATATATTTTATGTGAGGAATGTGGGATTGTTTGTAACTGATATTTGTCTAGGGTTGTAAAACATGTTGGCGGGGCAGGTGCACGCTTATAAATGCTTTACTGAAGGGGCGTAAGGAATCATTGGAGTTTCTTATGAGCCGATTCGTAATGGAAAAATGTCACTAGCTTAATAAATAATTGTGTCGGTACAGACCGAGATGAAAAGATATCTTTGTTTGTTACTTGGAAACTCGAGAGAGTAATGTAGGGTTGTTACGGACGAATGCATATTTTTAAAATTAAGATGTCGTGCAATAATTAATATGAAACGTTTCCAACGTAAATTAATGTTTCTTGTTTTTTATATTACTTTTGAAAAATGGGGGTTGATTGCGGGAGTAAAGTTAGTTAGGTTTGAAATCGGAGGAAGGTAGTCACAGTGTCAATCGAGCCAGATCGTTTAGTGGGTTAATTAAATACCTTCATTGTAAACAGTTTGTCTTTAAAATAATTCTTGCGTGTACATTTTTCTTTTGAATTCGCCAGCACTAAGTTGTCTTTTCTTTCGGGGTTAAACCGCGTATGTTAACGATTTGTGTCTATGATCAATTAAAGGAATATTTATTCTAGTGTAAGTATGTATTTTTATATAAATGAAAGCTCGCAGCAGATCACTTACCAGACTAGATAACATATTAAATACCAAACATTGCCTTGCGAAGGTATCTCATTCGTACGCGGGCTCAGTAAGCGGAAATCCGTTAAAATAAAAGACAGTATAGGGCCTTGCCAAGTAGAGACACACTCCTGGGCCAGACCATTAAACACCTCGAATTTTTATTTATATTGTTTTTATTTGTTGTATATATGAATGTGAAACCTGAGAGAGGAGCACTGTATTTTTCTAACGCACTCACACTTATATATCGTCCACGATGTTGCGATCTATTTATAACTTACCCTTGTAAGGCTTTGTTTTAATGAGTTTTTTTTGTCAGTTTGTTTAAATAGAATTATTTTCCTGCGAGCTGATGTCTCTTTGTATGTGCTTTATTGTAAGTAAAGCTGAACATTTAAATGGAACACCCTGTATACTTTTACATATTTGGATTCTAGGGCTTCAAATACATACAGTTCATTTGTCTAATGTAACCCCAGGCGTCATTTTAATTTTATTTTTTTGTTTTAATTTTAGATCATTATGACGTCATCTAAATTATAGATAAATGACGTACTCCCACAATATTATTTTTCCTCATAATTAAATTTGTTAAGTTTGTTAACGATCAAATTTAAAAATTACAGTTTTTTAACTAGAACTCACTATTCCCAATAGAAACACCCTGTATATTAAATAGCTCTTTCAAGTACTGGTAAAACGATATGCATAGTAATTTCCTTAGTTCCTAAATAAAGCAGTAATTTTTAATTTTCTAATTTTTATTAACACAACATGCTCCTGAAGCCGACTCTGTCAAAGTAAAATGGCGTTTGAGTTGACATTTGGCAGATGAACTGTATGTATTTGAAGCCATAAAATTCAAAAATGTAAAAATATACAGGTTGTTCCACTGAAATTTTCAGCTTTTGCGTCATTTCCGGTGAAACCGGAAGTCGGTCATATTGTTTTTTTATGTAAAAAATCCCAAATTGGCTCTAATATAACCCATTAAAACTTGAACAAAATCTAACGACCCATTCAAAAGTTACTATTTGATTTACACCCGGTATATATACATATATGTCTGCACTCTTTCTATGTTTTGGTTGTTTATAAAGAGTTGCCCATGACAATGTTATTTTTTGGCACTATCCTAAATATTTTGTTTTCGCGAAATTCATTGCAAGTCCATATCGCTGGCTTACCTCCACTACCCGTATCATTATTTCTTTCGATACTGTCTGATATTACTACAGTATCATCTGCATATCCTAAATTATTAATTTATTCCCCGTTAATTTTGATATCGCCATTAATCTCTTCCAGGGCTTCTTTGAAAATTCTCTCCGAATATACACTGAACAACAAGGGTGACGATACGCAACTCTGCCGAACCCCTTTTTTAATGTGAATATGCTGTAAGTCCTCTCCCTGAATACATATGGCTGATGTTTGGTTCCAGTATAAATTACTGATTATTTTAATATCTTACTCATCGACTCCAGTCTCCTTTAGTATTTCAATAAGTTTATTATGCGGTACATTATGGAACGCCTTTTGATATTCTACAAAACACACAAAACATGGCTATTAACATCTCTGCAGCGTTGGATAAGAACCTGAATACTAAAGAGAGCGTCTCGCGTACCTAATGCGTTTCAAAATCCAAATTATGTGTGGCTAATATATTCCTCGCATTGCCTCGCAATTCACTGACATGTTATCTTTAGGAAGAGTTTCCAGAGGTGACTCATGAGGCTAATAGTGCAGTAATTCTTGCAGTATTTCGCTTTTGTTTCTTAGGCAATGGCATAAATCTCGAGATTAACCATGGCTTTGGTATCCTTCCTGTAGAATATATTTTGTTAAATAGAGTTGTTATGTCTAATTGCATATGTATCCATTAATTTAATTAGTTCAGCATGTATATTATCAGGGCCAGCCGATTTTCCATCTTTTAATCGTAATACTGTACTACTCACGTCGTCTATTGTAAACTGTCTAAGCAGTTCAATACTGGAGGTTGTTCTGTTCTGTTAATCTCAAAAAAGTCAGTTATACAGGGTGGCAAAAATGTCACTGTTGTATGGGTAACTTTGTTATTATAAGAGATACAAAGTTTGTTAAATTAACAAAGTTGGGCAGAATCACATGACGATTTAGAACCCGGCAAGAAAATTGACCATTGTTACCAAGTTTCTAATTTATTTGAGAAAAACTGAAAGTCGTGAATATTTTCAATCAACGTTGGCTCGTTCGTTATTAAAAATACAGTAACTGCTTTTTGAGTTACAACCGTAACTTACCATTTTTAAATAGCAACCATAAGCGAAAGTTAGCTTATTAAATTCCTTATTTTTTTCTGATTTCAACGATATAAAGTTTTGTATTTCTAGTTTTAATAATAATCCGTAAAAGTTAAAAAATTTAAAAAATTATTTATTTAACACAATTCAAGATCAAAACAAAGTTTCAAAGTGACCGCCCTTACGTTGTACGCAAAATTGACAACGTTTAATAATGTTGTTTTGAACTTTCAGTAACATGGTTTTTTTTACAGAATTAATAGCAATAGAAATCTTTTCTTTTAAATTATTTATATCAGTTGGTATTTCTTTGTACACCTTGTCTTTTATTGTTCCCCATCAAAAAAAATCTAACGGTGTAAGATCCGGTGATCTCAGGGGCCAAAAAATTGTACCACATGTTGCAATTGTATTTGGAAATCTTTCGCTCAAGTAATTCATAACTGTAATCGAGTTATGTGCTGGAGCTCCATCTTGCTAAAAATATTGCAGATTGCGAATTGTATTCAAAGGTACATTATCCAGCATTTCTTCCAAATTGGTAATTAAAAAATCTACTTGTTTCACTTTTTTATGAATGTTAAATAAATCAAATTTCTGTTCTATTGCTTCAATTTCTTCACATTGCTATCTGTACCATCCTTCTTTTGCTTTTATTTCATATTTCATCTTCCTTTGAATACCTATGTATATTTCTTCACAATTTTTTTCTTTCTTTCTCTCCTCCATAAGTTGTAAAATGCTATCTGGCCAAATATATGCGCCAATATCACTTCTATGGCTATGATTTGTTATGTGTATTTGAACGCCCTGTACATATGTACGTATTTTTTTCTCTTTATTCTTTTTTTTTGCTAGTAACTCAATTTACGCTAACGAAACTTGTTGATTTCATTTTGTGTTCATCAAGGTACAAGTAAAAGTAACAATAGATCGTTTGTTTTCTCTAAGTTGTAGTGGTTTTCGAATTAAACTTTTCGTAGTTGAATCTAAATCAGTTTTCCTGTGAATGTTTATAAAAGGTTTCGTTAAAATAAAATGTAGTTGTAGATAAAAAAAGTTCGCATCTAAATTGTAGGATGAGATTATTTCTTGGTTTGCTTGTTTAAGCAGGGGCTGTTGATGTTAGTTTTACTTATTGCGTTTTAAGTGACGCCGTTTATCGGGCGGAGTAGTGTATCTCAATCCATTAGTGTTAAGTAATTATCGTGATCGTTAAGGGAATAAATCTGTGGACGACAATTTGCACTTGAGTCGTGCACGCCGCAGCGTTAGTAGTTTTTCGTTTAAGTTTGAGCGGTTAATTGCGCGAGGGATTCTCGATCTGACGTTCCAGAGTAAAGGATGTAAATTTGGGAGTTGGGACGTGCGTATTTTTCGAATACCTGGAGGACCGAACCTTTCGGAGAAATTGTTTGCAACTAAAGCACCAGTTTGGTGGATATATATGTAGACATTCATCCCTCCTGGTTATTTCTTTTGAAGTTACAGACCGTGGGGTCAATTAACGAACATTTCACAAAGGGATGTGTTTATATAAGTGCATCTTGGTGGTGAAATTTTGAGACGCGCTAAATGAGGATTTATATTATCGAATAAAACCATTGTGAGGACACATCGTTTTGTTTTCCCGTACAAGAATCAGCTCCAGCAGACGAAAGTCTCACTGTAAATAATTTTTTTTTTTCGTTTTAATATTAAGCAGACTTGTAAATAGAGCTACCGAATTAATTGAACATTAAGCAGAAAATTTGTTTTGTGCACATATGGCTATCGAAATTTAAGGAAATTGCCGCATGGGTTTGCCGATCGAGAAGTGTGAACTTGGTGATATTATTTGTTGATGAGCGAATAAACGCAGTCGTTTTTTTTTTGTTATTTTTACGGTAATTGACGCTCTCACGTTAATCTCAATTAAAATGTTGACGAAGTGCTTTTATTTGCGCTATCTTTGGTATTTCGTTTTTTTATTTAATTAAATGTACTGCAAATTTATGTGTATGAAAATTTCGTTTGGTAAAAGTGATTTTGAGTGACCATTTGGTTACGTAATGTTTTGAATTTTAACCATATTTATGTAATTTCATTTCCGTAACTTAAAATTAAAGGATCTAGTAAGCGTACAAGTTTGACATACTTATGTTCCCTTATTCTAACATTTAACATTGAAACTGAACCCTAAGTATTATTGATAGATGTACCTTGTTGCGTGCTTTTTGGTTTACCCATATTCAGATATAATAGATGAAAATTAATTGAATTTTGTAGTGTTAATTTATGATCTCCTCCCGACCAGTGAAAGCAATAATTTACGAAAAGTGGTGATTTTATTATCCAAAATAAAGAATTAAGTGAGAGCTAAATTTTGATTTCAATTTTAATGATTCATTTTAAAAGTAACCAGTGGTAATTTCCTACAATTGAAGCATTTAGTGTCATACAGATTTTTTGAGTTATATTAAATATTTGTGGCTTAACGTAACCGATTACAGGAATTTTAAATTACGTTTATCTAGTTTATGTCTAATTATTTTAGTTTGGAGTTCAATTAATGACAGAGCTTTGGAGTTGAGTAGTATTTAAATTTGAGTTAATAAGATTAAAGCGTAACATTTAACGTTAATTATTTTTTTTATTGTGTCTGAGTGTATTTTGTTCACAAGCGTTGGGGGTAACGTAACGAAATACAAAGTTAATGAAGTCATTGAAACCCAACAGCTGATTCGCGCATACGCTGCTTTAGTATTTGAGCGTGTGGATAACTAAGATCTTTTCTAGAAGAGCTAAATTTTCGAAGCATCTCCGACGTGCAACGGATATAGCCAACGTAAGGTAAGTGAGATCTTTTGACTGTTGAAGGCTGATTTATCTACGCGTGTCCAGGTGTATCCTTATCGATATCGTCTTAATAACAGTCTGGCGCCCTTTACTTGACTTTATTTTAATTACGACACACCATTATTTTCAACTTACCTTCAGTATTTGTATTTTTAAATTCAAAAACACGTCCCACCGAGCTAGTCCGGTGCACTTAATTACCTATTACCCACCGTTTGTTTCATTTTCGACCGTAACAGATTATCTAGGTTCGCCAAACAAGTACAGATACTAAAAACGACTAAAACGCATGAACTGTAAATCCGGATCGTTGATCCACTTGTATCGTTTCGTCGATCGTGACAGTGACGCTGTACAGGTTGTCCCATTTTTGTATGTTTTACGGGGTATCTCGCTTATTTTTTAGGTTAGAACCTTGCGGTTTTCGCGACACCGTGCTATTTTTTAATGAAACCAAATATGCACTAATCAAATTTGCTATAGCCATCTTAGTTTGTGTGCTACAGGGTGATTTTGGAAAAATTGCATTTTCAGTCATCCCCTGTAACTCTGTTATTGTCAGACATTAAAAAAGTAAAAACTGATGTTTGTAGAGTTTTTACGTAGAATCCAGTGGCGTACTCAGATTTTCTTTAGAGGCCACAGTTTTTGAGATATTGACATAACCTATTTTTTTATGGGACACCTTATATTTATTTTTATAAATAACGTCACAAAATGATTTTTTTCTATAATTTACATTGATAATAGTGGATAGCCGTGGGTAACCATGGTAACGTAAAAAACAAAATAATTAACGTTCTGCCATTACTTAGGTATTTGATTTTTGAAGTTTCTGCTTTTCTCAAATTATTCCTGGTTACATTTTCTCAAATGTAGTGCTGATATTTATTGTTATTCGTTTTTTTTGTTTATTGTTATCGTTCTTGTTCTTGTTGTTGTTGTTTAATTATTTGTTATTGCTCGAAACCAAAAATTTGAAAACTTTGAGAAATATGATATGAATACCTGCTTCATATTATCTAATTAAAATGCAGACCAGGCCTTAGAACTGTATCTGAACAGGTCAGTTAATCTTTACCTTAGAATTTGTATTTATTTTATATACCTATTTTGCCATATAGATATCCCGAAAGAAAACAACCCAACAGAAGAATATTTCAAAAATTAAAATTTAATCTTTGCAAACATGATGTTTTGACAAATCTCGACCCCGAGTTTACAACAAAGAGAACGAGGAATCAGAGATCAACGTTTTAGCAGTTGTTCAAGCCACTACTGAAACCTCGTGCAGGAAAATAGATGAAAAGACCGGTGCATCTAAAACAACAGTGCAAAGGATTTTAAAAAAACATAAATTCAAACCCTACAAGTATAAACTTGTTCATCATCTGCACCCTGGTGATGCTAAACGTAGATTGGAGTTCTGCAATTGGTTTATAAATATGAAAACTCAGGACAATAATTTTGAAAAAAAATAATTTGGTCAGACGAGGCACATTTCACAAGTTCGGGAATTCTTAATAGACACAACTCGCGGTTTTGGAGTCAAGAAAACACCCGCGTGATTTTTCCTAGAGAGCGTCAAGGCAGGTTCGGATTTAATGTCTCCTGCTTTATTTTTAACCGAAAAATAGTTTACAAGATTTATGAAGAAAACCTAAACTCTAATGGGTACTTACAAATTCTACAAGAAAAAACTATGAACATTTGAGAAGATATTCCACTGGCTCAACTGAACGATATATCCTTCCAGCAAGATGGGGCTCCAGCCTACAATGCTAGAATAATACAAAACTGGCTAAATGAACGTTTATTGGAACAAATGGACCTGTTCGATGGCCACCACGATCACCGGATCTCTCGGTTTTGGATTTTTTTTGTGGGGGTATTTAAAGAATAAAATTTATTCAAGGCAATATGCCAACATGCAGCAATTAAAAATTGCAACGGAAAATGCTTTTGCAGAATTACGAAGACAATCATTTATTTTGGAAAATGCTAATAAAAGAATTTATGAAACTTGTAGGAGACATAATGGTCTGTAATTTGAATAATATTTGTGATTAATTAATTATTTGGTTTTTATCAATGTAAATTATAGAAAAAAATCATTTTGTCACGTTATTTATAAAAATAAATATAGACTATGCTATGTTTTTGAAAAGCTCTTGGCAAGGGGAAAAAGATTTAAAAAAAATATATAGGGTGTCCCATTAAAAAAAAAGTAGGTTATGTCAATATCTCAAAAACTGTGACCTCTAAAGAAAATCTGAGTATCGCCACTGGATTCTACGTAAACAAATCTACAAATATCAGTTTTTACTTTTTTAATATGTCTGACAATAACAGAGTTACAGGGGATGACTGAAAATGCAAATTTTCCAAAATCACCCTGTAGCACAAAAACTAAGATGGCTATGGCAAATTTGATTAGTGCATCTTTGGTTTCATTAAAAAGTAGCATGGTGTCGCGAAAACAGCAAGGTTCTAACCTAAAAAATAAGCGAGATACCCCGTAAAACATATGAAAATGGGACAACCTGTACACGTTTCCTACTATCGAATAAAACTGCAGATAACTACTACATCGCAGTACAATGTAATATTAAAATGGGTCACCCCGAGGAAATTATTGAATCATATCTTATTTGGATTTTGTTCCTGTCAAAGTGGGACTGGTTTTCTTATTTGATGACTGAAATTCGTAAAGAGTGATAAGCCCATTCCAGCAAGGTGTAATGGGTTAATAGTAAAGCAAAGAAGATAGGAAATTACAATGAGTGTGGAATATGGAAAGGTCAAGGCCACCTGTTTTTGGGAAACCTGATTCCTAGGAACTGATGGATGTTTCCCAACAACAAATACCCATATCCCAAAAAACAGGTACCCGTTTCTCAGAAATAGGTGGTTGTCAAATTAAGATTAGTGAATAACAAAGTTGATAGCAATCTAAATTTTATAGAATATTAAAGCCGACACAAAAAATAAAACCATGATCATTGCCATCTTAATAATTGCCTTTGTAAGAACTTTTCAAAATTGAAAAAAGAAGGAAAGGTCACTTATTTCATTCCCTCCCAAAGGAGGAAGACTAGCTGTTTGAGCTTTCCAAGCTCCTTCAGCCACAATCATGGATTCCCAGCATACATACATACATTACGTATATATGCATGGGTGTGGTCAGGATAGGATTGGAAGGAACGGATGGTGTGAGGGGGAAAATACTACCCTAGCATTCGCTTAAGTAGCCACATGGTGTGCATATACGCAGTGACCATGCGGCTACATGTGTATGAGGAAGACCCCCTGAAAAAACCTCATACAAGGTAGACGGTAACGGGAATTGAATCCACTACCTCCCCAATGGTAAGTAGGTCGTGTCACCACTACACTACCTGCTCGGTGTTTTCAAAATTAAAGCTAATATTTTTTTCTACCTACGAGTAAATCAGAACTTACCTGAGGCCTGTCCCGAATGTACTACTATACCAGATAAACGGTATTTAGTACAAACATCATTACTACTTGCATCTAAATCACAGTCAATAACTTCTCCTTCAAGTTTAGCTAATCCACTAACAGTATATGGTTCCATATCCAAGTCTCGAGGAAATTCAAAATAATCGTTAAATTTAATGGCACAAACTCTTTCAAAATCATACTCAAAACGTTTTAATTGAATACCTAAAATCGGAGGTAACTTTTTTACACATAAACGTTTGACGGTAACAACTTTTTTCGCACATTTTTCACAATAATATGCATCGGCACCTTCCAGTAATTCACCTACATCAAATAATATTAATTGAGAATTTCAAAAATTAAATTACCTTTAACATATTGTTCCATTGAGTCTTGCAAGCTGCTGTGATTTCGAATATCAACACTAATAACACTAAACGGTTCCTCTTTCGAATACCGATGTGGACAACCTTTACAAATTTTTTGATCTGAATACGAGCCTCCTAATATTTTCGACATAATTTGTTCATGACCTAATGTTTTTAAAGCTTCATCCAGGCTTTCGACAAGAGACATAAAAAATTCAACAGCATCTTGTTGCTCCCTCAAATTTACAGGTTCTCCTAAATCATTATATTACACAAATTCTACCCAAAATGACCAATAATAATTCTCCATACCTTGCAATTTAAAATGACGCCATAATCCTCTCGGTATGTAATATTGTAGACGAGAACATGCCAAATGTCCAAAAATTGCTTGAACCTGTTTAAGAATTCCAACGTTATAGTCTTTTCTATTATCATCGAGACTATTTCGATCATCACAACAATCTGAATCTAATTCTAAACGATCCTCGCCAGAAAAATCTTCATTTAAATCCGTGGCAGCGCCATCACATGATAACAATCCTTCACGAATACTTTCGACCATGTATAATTGTTGTAAAACGGAATTCATGTAACAAGTTGCCCTGCATTCTTCAAACCGACGAAGCCTTGTAGTGGACGTGGACCAACAGTTGGTAAGTAATCCCATTCTAGTACAGATGTTTCTTGATCTGCAATGGAATAGTAAAATATTTGACTGAAAAATGTATCGGAGTACCTGAATAGAACATATCGCTAAGCATCACAACAAGCTGTCGACAATTGGGAACACAATTAATACAAAGACTTATAAGTAAATCAAATGCGGCAGCTTGTGTTTGAGGTGTGTCACATATTGGTGTTGCAGGATCTTCGCCCAACTGACCGGTGCGATTAAGGTGTAACATAAGTTTACTTGCCGGAAATAAAAAATCTTCCAAAAGTTCTTTAATTAAACTACCATTCACGGAACTACCTAATTCGACTTTCTGTTCAACACTCATAAAACAAAGTAACTCGCGAGCTAAACACAAATGTCCCTCGAGTAAAACCTCGTGCTGGCCCCTTGCTTTACGTAGCCACGTCACTTCTTTCGCTAATAAAACCTCAACGGTAGGAAAAGGTGCACCCATTAAGCAAATATAATTTACTAAACGACATAACAATTGAAAAAATTCGTGCGACGTTTGCGCATTTTCCAATACCAAAGTGTCAAGCAACGAGAATAATAACGTAGTAACCATTCTTAATGCTAATCGACTCGCGCCACCGTTCGTACATATTATAATAAATTGCTCGGCGGCGGCAACACGTACAGCACGACTAGGATTTAACAAAACCAAATCTGTTAAAAACATAGAAAATTGTTTATCCTGACATAACACTTCTAAACTACTCGGATTCAGTACTAAAGCAACACTTAATAGTTCTAATGCTTCTTTACAAAGTAGAATGTCATCTTGGTGTAATTCCAATGGTGCATTTCGTTTTGTTGGATCACATAAAGAATGAAGAGTTTCAGGTGAAGCGTTTAATGCATGTAAATTGGCACTGCTTGCGGCCCATATCAAATGAACTAAAGCGAATACTGTTAAACAATCTGGTAATTCCCAATTAAGAGCTTGACTGAATAATGCCTGCGCTTGTCCTACGCTGGTTTCTGCTAACATCAATTCAGCTAAACCTTGGGCCAACTTCAAAGATACTTGACGAAATGCCTAAAATCATAAATATTATTAATTTCATTTACATGGTCATTCTTTTAAATATTCAAACATTTTGCTATGCATAAAGTATCAATTCCTGAATATATCGTGCAACCTTATACAAAGTTTGCTATACTTGAAGATTTACTAGAAACAAAATCCAAATAATTTTTTGTCGTTTGGAATAGAATTACCCATGTGAAGTTAGCAATAAACTTCCAGTAACAGATTTTGCATATTTTTCGACATCTAACTCTTGCACAATAAGAGTTGATTTAAGACAATATAATTTTGGTACATATTTCAAAAAAAAATTAAACTTAGTACCTATGTTCATAGGGCTAATATGAATCCAAAATGAGGGAAACTAGACACAAATTGTTACGTACAAATCTCCACGCTGTACCTAAACTTACAATACCAGGGGGCTAGCAAGTGGCATCGCAGATATACTTGAGCTGCTTTAACTTGTGTATGACTCATGTCAGTACATCATCATAATAAAATTATTTACAATGCACTCTTTTACTTTCTTATTACACAGTAGAGCAAGATAGATTCAGCAACGTATGTCTCCAGTAGACAGCATATAGACTGTAAGAAATGTGTGTCTACAACTACGTACAAACTTCTGACAGATATCTTGTCATTTGTTTAAATATTGCTGCTTTTATTCTGTTTCTTCATTATCCATCATAAATTTCTTACAAAACAGTTTTTTTTAAAACTAAATTCTATATAAACGGTTTTTGAATGGATAAATAGATAATCGGTTATCAATTTGAAACAATTTTTTTTAAAACAGGTTAGAATGCTTCGAAACAAACACCTGAAGTTGGAAGTTCAGTAAGTGGTTATGAATGTTCTTCGTTATTTTGAAAGAGAACGAGATAATTGAGGTGCATTTGCACCTTTTACATCTGTTATGCAGGTAGAATTTTTGTTGAATACTATTTATTAGAAATTTATTTAAGATTGTACTTGTAGCGTACTGCTGAAGCTTGTGACACAAGTCCTGGTACTTTAATGACTATAAAAAAGATGTGATGTGGATTAGATTCTTGAGAAGTTACATTAAGAATAAAGAATTAAAAGATTATGACCATGTGTTCTTAGATGAGAGGTGTATTAAAAAAAGTTGGCATGATAATACCACAAAAAGTATTAAGAAGAAACCGATGGGAAAAGGAAAAAGGTTAGTTACAAATTTCATTTTATATTAAACTTTTTTAACGAACTGCTTTTAGATTTTATTGTACTCAACGCAGGCAACAAAGATGGATTTATACCCAATTCTTGGCTAGAAAACTCTTCACAGAATGGTTGAAGAACAATTATTATTATATAAAACTCCAACTATTTCCTCTAAGAAAGAAGACATTTGCAGTTACCTAAAAAAGCATAATATTCCCTTTAAAAATGACATGTTTAAAATAGAGCTGTTAGAAGTGGTTAAAAACAACTCTCAATCAAAGGTATGTGCAATACACGAAATAGCGTTTAAAAATGGACATAAGGTACTGTGATTGGTCCCTTATCATTGTCAATTTAATCATATTGAGTTAGTGTGGGAAAATTGCAAGGAATACTATAATAAAAATATTGGACCGAATAATTTATAGAGTTTAATGATGCAAATGTGAAAGAAATGTGGTTAACCGCTTTAAACCGAATCAATGCAGACTATTGCAAAAGACACATAGCATATGCAGAAAATTGTATGCTCGAATGGTGGAATACAGAACAACAATGTGATTTCAATGTTGAACCTTTAACAATAAATGTTGATGAAAGCAATTCGGACAACAGTGAAGATTTCAGTGATGACAACTCAATTTTCAAATGTAGATATTTTTAATCGTTGCAATGCACGTTTCAATTATTGTTAATTATACAATGTACTTCATCATTATTTCTCAAATGTTTGTACAATATTGATGTTGTGCATTAATTAAACTTTATGAACCAATTAATAAAGTATTTACTTTTTTTCTTCCAAATTATAGTTAATTAATAAAATTGGGCATATAAATCCGTTATGACAATTTACAATTGGCACATGAAAGATTTGTTTGTTATGATGATAATATTTTCAAACTGTTAGTCTAATTGCCATATTTTTGCATTAAGTTCGTTATTGGCGATATTATTGTAATGCATTTAGCTTTGGTTTCGTTTTAGTTTAAAAAAATTTAATTATACAATAAATTGGTAGCATAAGAGCGTCATGTGTTGATAAATACCTTGATACAAACGAATGAAGAAATCTATATGAACAGATGGTATAGTCGCGACGTACGTTTAAAGAATTTTAAACCACATGAATGTTAGAAATGAGTCATACAATTTAAACGCGGCCCAACTTTAGCTTACTGTGATAAAAAAGAAGCTCAGTCATATTAGAGGTGGTGCAGGTCCTTAAAAATGTTGAAAGTTGAAGCTAAAAGTTAAGAGCAAAGAGGGTTCTCACAGGTTCTTTTCTCTTCTAGAATCGACATGTATTGTAAAGGGTTATTATAAGGGATTTTTGACATAAGGTGGGTATGGGATGAGATTGGTTTAGATTTCCTTAATTTGAGTTCATATAATTTATTATCAGGATGAAAGGATTAATAAAAGGAAAAACATATTTCTAATTAAATAACTTACAAATCAAGTATAGTTTGAGCCACATCCATGATACACAATTAAATAACTTACAAATCAAGTATGGTTTGAGCCACATCCATGATACACAACATTATATAGTCTATATTTTCTAGATTGTTCGACATAGGTTCAACTTGAAGACTCACTGAAGAGAGCAGCAGCTTCGTTCATTCCTAACTGTACAACAAATAATCCCCCCTTTCCTGCATTTCTTCAGTAACTAGCTTACTCTATTTACGGAAATAGTTTACACAATTTCTTAAATTATTACTTATCTATTACAATTTATACAACCACTATTTCAAAATGTCAGAATTATAGGATTATTAATATGGGCATGGGGTTCAAGACCCCAGATAATTAATAATTTAAGAAATTGTGTAAACTTTTTCTGTAAATAGAGTAAGCTAGTTACTGAAGAAGTGCAGGAAAGGGGGATCATTTGTTGTACAAGGTGAGCAAATAAGAAGGGCCGTCGGCCACATTTTCAGATAGTACAGCTTTGGGAAAAAAAAATTATAATAAAAGTGGCCTCGAGAAACATCTGGAAATTATTTATAGAATTGTAGGTCCACCGCTAGAGGGCGTAATCGAATACCAAAATTTTAATTTTTTTTTTAATTGAAGGGCATTATAAATACGATAATCAGGTTCTACGGAAACTTCTGCGTACTTTTTATTAAACAAGTTTTAGTCTATCTTTTCAAATAAGAGCTGGGGGAGAGGGGGAACCTAGTTATGAACAAACGCATGTAGAGCTCTTTTCCACCAATGCAAGTGTTATATACTCAACACAACTTAATAAGTAACGTGTAGATTAGAGGGCGGTATTTATTTTTGTTTAGAAATCTAGTTCTCTTTGGAAAATATTAAATGGAAGCATGCAGTTTTAACAATGGATTATGAAAGTGGACCAAATTAGCAACAAAATGATGAAAACCGCATGTCGATACCTTTTTTCTATCCCGAGATGTCTTAAGAAACATGTAAACATTTAAAGGATGGTTTCAGTTCTTTCTTTGTATTATCGTTATTACAACGGCTATTGTGCTGCTGAATTATATTCTTTGATACCATCTCGGGCTATCTTTGCGAGAAACACTTGGTTCATTCACATCATCAGTATGCAGTGCAAATCTCCACTTGTCGTACCAAACGGGCGAAATCCACATTTTTCTACACGGCTTCTAAGCTCTGGAATGATCTCCCTAGTTCCTGTTTTCCTCTCACTTATGATATGAGAAAATTTAAGGTGGCTGTTCATAGGCATCTATTGGCAATTCATTATCCCTCTATCCATTCTCCTAAGTGTTCCTGAGTGCTTTAGCACGATAGGCCAAATTTAGCCTGTTCAGGTCCACAATCATAAAAAAAAAAAACCTTGAACATTTTTTGCCAAACTTCAATTAGGCTGGTTAATTTTCGCTACATAAAAATTGAAGTAGCAGTAAAACTTGCTATTCCATAACATTTATTAAACATACATTAGCAAACAAATTTTGAAAATATGATATGTGTACCATTTCGATATCATAATTAGAAAAATATGATTCTTACAAATGAAGAAGCTTTTGGCATGTTGGCTGTTTATTTCGAATGAATGAGAAATGCAACCGTTGCTTCCAGAGTTTATGCGCTGCAGTACCCAAACGGAAGACATCGCAGAACCAGAGTATTTCTTCGAATCGCTCAACGTTTGCGTACTACAAGAAGTGTTCATCTTCCCGTGTATCGAAGACGTGGTAGAGGTAGAACGGAGGAAAGTATAATAAATGTTTTGGCATATGTAAATTTTAACCCTCATGTAAGCACACGAGATATAGGCCAGAGACTTCCATATTTTTAATTTTTCCATTATATCTAAGTAAATGTCATTATGTCATAATTAATTTGTAATAAAATGTTTAGTTTATTGAGTGTTTAATGTGGTTTGCCATTTTTTGTCCAACTATAGTAATAAAACATCAAATAAGTTCAGTTCAGTAATTACTTAAAAAATCACTCACAAAATAAAAGGTCACGTTTATTTGTAACATAAATAACTATTATTACCAAAATTGTATTATCGGTATCAAATAATAAAAATATAAAATAATGAGAGGCCAGGCGAAAAACTTTCGTGAAAGCACCACACTAGTTACAGCACTTGAAGACTTTTTTCGCTTGTTAATAACGAGATATTTTTATTTTAGGTTACACCCACATTACATAGTCCTACACCAAGGTTTAAATTCTGGAGATTTCAATAGCAGACTGGATTATTGTAACTGGCTATTAAATATGATACGAGAAAATCCTGAAATACTTTCACATATTATGTGGTCAGATGAAGCAACATTTCGGAGTGATGGTAGTATAAATCGCCATAACATGCACTATTGGTCCGAAACAAATCCCCACTGGATGCGGGAGGTCCAACATCAGGGCTGTTGGTCTGTAAAAGTGTGTTGCGGCATTCTAGACAAATAAGTGGACCATATTTTTTTAATGAAAGTCTTAATGTCATTTAGATTTTTTAATAAACGACTGGCAATTCGTTGTGATACGTTTTTCCAACATGCTGGGTGCCCAGCACATTACTCTAGGAATGTTCGGAATTTTTTTAATCAAACATATCCTGATAAATGGATAGGACGTGGAAGTTTACTTCACTGGTCAGCCAGATCCCCAGACCTGACGTGTTTAGATTTTTATTAATGGGTGATTAAAAGAACTTGTTTTTGACAACAGACATTCTTAGAGTTGTTGGTCGTAATTTTTTTAAATTGTTGATTGTTATATTGGTTAAATTGTTTTGAGATTTGTTTGCTAATATACATTGTTTGATAAAAATATAGCTACACTTTTTTGTTTACTTTTGGTGTGGCGGTCATATGAAAATAATCAGACAATTTTTTCTTACGTTTACAATAAAATTATTTTTAAATGTAGGTACGCCAAACGAAAAGTTAACAAAGATTACCTTCTAGATAACGCGCTTTAGCGGGGAGGGTAACATTAGTTAGTAGTCAGTTAGTTAGTAAAAATTTTTAACTATTGCAGATAGACCAATGTAAGGCCTTTCTAACAAGACTAAAATTATTGATTTCCGTTCAAGTTAACCAGCCTCATTGAAATTTGACAAAAAACCGTTTACACGTTTCTTAAGATATCTCGAAATAGAAAAAAAGTATCGACATGCGGTTTTCGCCATTTTGTTGCCAATTTGATCTATTTTCATAATCCATTGTTAAAACTGCATGTTTTCATTTAATATTTTCCAAAGAGAACTAGATTTCTAAAAAAAATAAATACCGCCCTCTAATCTACACGATGCTTTGTAAAGAACCAGCGTCCTTTACGTATGCTTTTTAGAATAAATTATTTGCGGACCATCCTATATCTAAAATTTCAAAAGTTTACGCGATATTGCACAACGAATAATTTATTAATCACCGCTGACGTGTATTTCTAAAAACCAGTAAGTTTTTGCACGTCAGAACGATTTCAACCAATCAAATAACGGCATGCCCCGCACGGTAGCCGCGAAGACGCCCACAGATGCACCTTTATAAACCCGCGACGCACGTGAAATGAATGAATCAATCGATCAAGCGAATCAAATCGAAGTAGATTCAAGTCAAGCCGATATCCAGCCGCCGCCACCGTACCGATTGCTTCGTGTAAGCACCGACCTGCTAATAACCGTAAGAGAATGGAGATCGAATCGAAGTAGATTCAAGTCAAGCCGATATCCAGCCGCCGCCACCGTACCGTTTGCTTCATGTAAGCACCGACCTGTTGATTGCGACCGAGGAGTCCATCGCGACCGTATGATAACGCGCACCACGTCACGCCGGGCAACCTAACGTTTGTACTGCAATCAAAAGACACGTAAGTTGGTACATTATACAATCCAACCATACCTAGTAACACACTATCACACGTAAATAACGCCGGGCTGAGTCTCCAGGAGTTATAACCTTACACTAACGCCAAGAGTGCCACGCAGGGGTAACCCCCGACGTCACTCGCAAACACAAAGTACACTAACACCCAGAGTGCCACGCAGGGGTAACCCCCGACGTAACTCGCAAACACTTGAGGGTGAAGGTTAGTTACAGGGCTGTAAAGACCTACGACCTTTCTCTTAGTCCATCCGGTTAAGACAAGCCATCCCCTAAGTCTTCTGGGTATTACTGAGACCCCGCTCGAAACACCTACATACAATACATACAGACAAACACAATAGAACCACACACAGTGCCTTTGATCGCAGGAGAGTACACACGAAACCTGTTGCATAAATTCGTAGTCAATATAACCATCGCGAAACACCTAGAGTGAGATCGTTTGTAAATAAATTAGATAGTACGTAAATTCTCCAATATTTACTGATAGTTAAATAATATAACTACGACCTCGTGTATATTACGATTTACCTTAGTAAATTCATTTAGTATAGCATTTTAATATCCAGTGTTTCGTTCTCCTAATAAATTGTATATAATTAGATTTAGTATAGAAGTCCGTAATTAATCCAGTTAGATAAATAAATAACAAAATCAAACCGGTTCTATATAAATAAAGACCGTCCAGAGATCTTGCATTTGCACACGCGGATCTCGCGCGTGTATTACTTCCTGGGAGCGCGACATACCAGCTTCAACGCTCCAGAGTTACTGAAGAATATATAATCATGCCATGCGCATAAGCCGAGAACGATATTGATTTTCTCCGTTCGAGTTCATTGCGCTGGCGCCTCCGACCCAAAACGGTATCGAGATCACTAGTTGCAACTGCACCCGTTTCTGTAAATACAGGACCGTAATATAAATATTACATCTTAAGTAAGGAGTAAGTTAAGATAATTTTATATTTCCAGAAACGATTACGCACCTAGGAAGCCGCCCCCAGGAGAACGAGTCAGGAGCCGTCAAAGCCCAGAAGAAAATACATTTGTTGTGTTGTTCATTAATATAAATAATTTGTAAAATTATTTAATATACGTTTTAAAACGCTTTAAGAGATTTATTTAAGGTGACAGTGTCAGCCCACTAGTTAATACGAACCACACCCCGTTTATAATAAATTATAAACACGATTGAGCAAAGCCGAGGCAAAATAAAACCGCGTTGGGTTACCAAACCAGAGGGCGCAATACAAATAGCACCTAAAATTAGGGCACTTGTTACAACTTATTAAGTTGCGTTGAGTATATAACACTTACATTGGTGGAAAAGAGATCTTTTCAAGAAGATTAAGTTTGCGAAGGTGGATTAAGCTGAACCGGATTTACCGGATTTTTTTCATAACTAGGTTCCCACTCTCCCCCACCTCTTATTTGAAAATATACACTAAAACTTGTTTAATAAAAAGTACGCAGAATTTTCCGTAGAACCTGATTATCGTATTTAGGCAAATTTTGCACAATTTGGCTTTTTAAAATTTTGGTATTCAATTACGCCCTCTAGCGGTGGACCTACAACTCTATAAATAATTCCTAGGTGTTTCTCGAGGACACATTTGTTATAATTTTTTTTTCCTGTACTATAATCAGATCTGAAGATATGGCCGATGGCCGTTCTTATTTGCTCACTCGGTACAGTTAGAAATGAACGAAGCTGTTGCTCTCTTCAGTGAGCCTCAATTCTTATACTTCAAGAGCGTCATGATTGGCTAATTTTTATGCTGATAACTTTCATTTTTTCAATGTAAGCTTTGGCAAATTTGTGAGTCTGTTGAAGCAAATTGTGACTTGATTCCAATATTTGGTGTTGCATAGTGGTATTGTAGTATTGTGATAATGTGTACCTGATGATTCTCTACCTATTAGATTGGTAGTGTTTTCGTCTAATTTTTATTCATAAATTGTTAATTCATTGTTATATTTTGGAAGTTTACTACTTAACGATTTGAGGTTTTGATACCTTATTGTAATCTTGTGATTTGTACTAAAAGTGGGCAAGGCCCGTTAATAAATAAATAAATAAATAAATTATGCATTAAGTATAGTCAAATATTATTTTTTGCGGATGATACGAAGATTTTCAAAGCCATTGAGAATAATTATGATTCGTTTTTATTACAATGTGATGTAGGTTCATTCGTTGAATGGTTTTCCTACAATTGGCTTGATTGCAATACTAAAAAATGTTTTTCAGTCGGGTTCGGTTCTACTTGTGTGAATAACAATTTATATTTCATTAATCATGAAGCTTTACAGAATGTTGAACATATTAAGGATTTGGGAATTATTTTTGACTCTAAACATTCATTTAAGTCGCACATTGATTATCTTGAATTAAAAGTAAAGAAAAAGTTATATTTTGTTAAAAGATTTTCTTGTAAATTTTCAAAAATTGAAACACTTAGAACTATCCTATGTATATTCAGTATTAATGTATGCATCACACATATGGTACCCTTCAGAAATTGGAGTCATTAAAAGACTCGACTCATTGAATAATACCTTTTTAAGGTTTGCGGCAAAAAGAGTTGGACATCCAATGTGATATATAGATCATGATTATAGTAATATAAGGCAAAAGTTAATGATTATGACACTTGAGTCTGCAAGATATAGAGCTAATAGTACTACTAATTGTCCTGGATTATTAAGTTTATTTAATTTTCAATGCCTAGTATGCAATTAAGACAAAACAATGTATTATTTAGATTAAAACTGTTGAGTAATGGTCAGCGGCTAAGTATAATTGAGAGAGTGTCGATGGAATGCAATGAGAATACGGAGTGGATTGATATTTTTAGTACTAGTTTATATACCATAAAAAAATTGTCCAAGTGTGTACTTGTTTATGATTAAGAAATTATGTTCTATGATAAACGCCAAAAAATTTATATAGGATTGTAAATTAGTGAGCTTCACCCCGTTTATTAATAAATAAATAATAAATAAAATAAATAACACAAATACATCAACACTGTACTTGTTTAAGAACAATATGAGCAGTTTCCATGTATCATTATTACATACTATATAAGGTACAATTGTAAAAATTTTCATTTATTATTATATACCCTATATAAACTGAACAATAAGCACCAGTTTAAAATTGACAATTTAAACATTTTTCAGTGTTATAGAAAGACTTACAGTCTCTACTCAAGTTATTAGACTCACTCATAAAATTACCTTCGTTGTGAAATTTATCTTAATTTTTGGTCTTCAAATGCAGGCAAACTTATAGACAGGCTTGGTGTTAGGATTGCCTAATTATATATTAAAAATTTAGAAACATAAAGTGGTCGATAATATAGATTTTTAATTAATTGTTAACTATTTGACAGATACAGAAGTTAGAAGTGTTTTTAAGATGTGTTTTAACAGTTAACTATTTTTTGTTTAAGACGTTATTTTGCTACGGTTAGTGATTTTTAGCAATAAGTGAAGCTTCAGTAAATGTTTATTTATATTTTTAAGCAAGTGTCAAAGCCATAACTTGAAATATTAATTTGAAATGTTGCTATTGAAATGTGGGTGTTATTTTTTAGATGGGTAAGTCAAAAGATCTAGCAAAAGAGAAAAGGGCTGCTATTGCAGCTTTGTTAAGCAATACGAAATACAGTCAAAGGGATATTGCCTCAAGGTGTGTAGTGTCACAGCCCTCAGTACGCCAGATCCATCAAAATATGAATGCCAATCAGTCTACCGATAGTAATCGGAAAGGAAGGTGTGGCAGAAAAAAAGGTGGTGACAGTTAGAGGAACAAGAACCCTTAGAAATATTGTGCTAGATTGTCGAAAGGGAAGTGCTAGTACAATAAAAACAAAATTTGAGGAAGCTGGGTGCACTGTATCCATTTCTACAGTGAGGCGAAATCTGTACGACCTGGGTTTCAAATGTCACAGGCCAATTAAGAAGCCAAGATTAACACCAGCCATGGTTCAAAAAAGGTTGACTTGGGCTAATACCCATAAACACTTAACCATTGATGACTGGTGCATAGTAGGTTGAATTAAATCTCTCAACTTTTCCTTTTATTTACATACTTTTTCCCTATTACAGACATGCTTCAGCGATGAGTCATCCTTTCACATTCTGGATGACAAGTCACAGTTTGTCCGGCGTAGGCCAGATGAAAAATTTAACAGCGATTGTGTTATAAAAACTGTTAAGCATCCCATATCAGTCATGATATGGTTGGTGATCAGTGGCAAAGCTCTTGGTCGCCTGCATGTTGTTGAGATAATGATGCGGCAAGACCAGAATCAGGGAGTTTTAGAAAGCAAACTTCTTCCCCAGTTGCAGGAATGGTTTTGCAATGACAGGAAGGTGTTTATGCATGATGGGGCCACGTGAATAAAAAAATGTTTGGATGAACGTCAGATTCCAGTTCTACCATGGCCAGGCAACTCACCCGATATGAACCCAATCGAGAATGTTTGGGAATTTTTAAAAAGGGAGCTGGCTAAAGAAATATATCTACCAAGGTTCAGCTAATAGAGAGAATAATTTACTAAATTGCATAGATAGTATGCCAAGGAGGGTGGAGGCACTAATTAAAGCCAGAGGCGGTTTAACTAAATATTAAGTTTTTTTTGTTGTAAGTCTTACTATAACATATTTTCTTTAAATAAATAATTTCTAACATAACAACTGTTTATTAATCAGCCTGTACACCAGAATTATAATCTCAAAAACAATTACATTGTACAAAAACCCAAATTTGGTAAGTGAGTCTAATAATTTGAGTAGGGACTGTACCTTAAAACATTGTATTGTATCAGCATGACTTTAAAAAAAAACCGTTTATGTTTAAGTAAACACTTTAAACATTATACATGTATCGACTGGAAAATAAATTTATGCCTATTATTTTTGAGAAATTTTCATTAAAACATATGCATAGCAAATGTAAATTAAAGAAAGTAAAATATATAAAAAATATACGATACTTACTGTATCAGCATGACTGGGTATATTTCTAAGGGCCTGTTTCAAATATATACCAGGAGAGGTAACATTATCACTGCTCGGTTCCGTTTCTGGTGGCGTATGATCTTCACTTAATCGTACGAGAACTTGAGCGACTGACATTAATATTAATTTACATATCTTTAAAACAACAAGATATGCAGAACGCCTTGTAACTGTATCGGCGTTACACATAAAATTATTTTTAGTAAACATTTCTAAAAACTTATGAGCATCTCCAGAAATCATAAAATTATATTGAAACTCGTAAGATTTTTCTGATAAATGTTCAGTTGCGGGCATTAATAATACATACAATACTTCCAAATTGTATAAAACCTGTAAAATCTAAATATGACGATTGTTAATGTAATTATCAATGCTTACTTCCGCAGGTGTAGCACTAAAAAATAAATTGTCCACATTTATTTCGGGTTCGTGAGACCCATTAAAAGCTAAAAGTAAATGATCGACTGTTGTTGTATCACAAGGCATTAATTGTAATAGGGCATTTGTACTATCTCGTAGAGGAGGGAACTCTTGACTACCAATATTGTATAACTGGCAAAAAAAGTGACTGTAAATTGGTTGCATAGACATTAAAACACCTGGTAATAAATTTTCAGCTTCCAAATTTGGGCCATCGTACGGATGCTGTGGTGAAGATGTAGAACTATCGGAGCTACTATCTTGTGATGAAGCCATATTTGAATTCACTTGAGTAATTTTAGCCGATATAATCTAAAACGACTCAATTAAGAAACAATACCAAAATTTGTAATGCTACCATTCTATCACGAAGAGGAATTTGTCCAAGAAGTTTACGATCATCTGCTGTATCTAATGGTTCACCATTGATAAAAAGCTCCAATTTACAATGCACTACTGGTTTAATCCTTCTTAAAATATATCTTCGAATTGATGCTATTGTGTCATTTGAATGTGTTAACACTTCTAAATCTTCAACTGGCCGATTTGGACTCGAAAAACGAATAATTAACGACATATGCTTGCCCTTGCAGGCTCGATGCAATGGTAAGATTTTACGTTCACCCATAAAAGCATTATCACACTCGCTAAGATATTCGTGTAGTACTCGTAATATACGACACATTTTCACAGCTTCCGATGTAATACTATTCTGTAACTGATTTAAATCAAACTCCTTATCTGTTTCTGTTTTGGTTTTTTGAAAAACAGTAGCTATATCATAATGAGCTCTTAAACGATCGTAACACTCCGTAATATACGTCTCGTGAAAATCTAACTGAGATGCTAATAATCTAGGTCCTAAATTGGTACTAACTTCACGTAATAAATCAATCGCACGAGATGCTATATCATCCGAACATAAAGTTACAAGTTTCCATAAATAATCTAAACCTATTAAATCAGGATCATCGGTAATAATCAATCGACGTTTTGGTTTTAATTTCCCTTCTTTCGTATTAACAGCTTTAAAAAACCTTTCGAAACATTTTATACCACTTTCTGTTAATAATGTTGGCTCTAATTGTAAAATATTGTTTTCGAAAAAATCTTTATTAATTCCAGGATCTAAATCTGGTTCTTCACCCATTAATTTTGAAAACCATCGAAAACAAGCCTCTCGATCTGAGGCAAATACTGCATTTTCTGCTAAACATTGCCAAATTTGTTTCGCCTGCTCTGCACATAACCATAATTGCCCATCTTTTAATAAAAATCTAAAAAAGAAAAAAACAATTGTTATTGTAAAATTATGAGTTATATGAAAAGATAGCCAACTTTATGGAAACATTGGTACCCTCTATTAAACATTTAGTTTTTGGTTTACTCAGATAATTTATTGTTGAAAAAGAAAAAATTAATCGGATCGAAAAAATTTATACAATTAAGACGACATTTTATATTACTGTTTTTAGCCTTTCGCAAGTTGTAATTTAAATTTTTATTTGCTTTGAATTTGCTCTCATTATTCTAAACCCATTACAGCCCAAATTATTATTTTGTAGAATGTCTAAATTTTTTAATTTGGGTTTATTTGGAGCTAGTTTAGCATAAAAAATAGGGCGGATCTACATAAGAACTATAAACGAAGTACAAAATTTCATTTTATTAATAATATATAAAAGTACACAAAAAATAAAAAACAATTACTATTTCTTATGAAAGTTGTTGAAGCACGTCGAAATGCGAAAAGTGTGATTCTTTTTATCAAACCTGACAGACACCCAAGTATTTACTTAAGTACAGCCATACCAGTCGTTCACGTAAATAAGCCCCAATACCTTTCATTACCCTCACACTGGTCTGTTTCTCTAGTAACCAATCATGATGATCAATTCCTCACATATGTTTGTTGTAATTAGTTACTAGGAATGGTTTTCTACTTATATACGCTTATTTTCTTTCTTATTCCATCGTTGTACTGCTGTAGTGGGCAGTAGCATATCCCAGTTTGTGCACGAGAAAACGCACCTACTACCATTCCATTTGCTTCCACTAGGCTATTTTCTAATACCTATGATGCTCTGTCAGGACATTTTGAAGTACTATTCTCCCTGATGATGGCAGGGCACGGAATTATCTCTCCTTTAGGTCGCAAAATTACGAAAGCGTAGAAGGGCCACACAAATTTTTTTTTCAATTCCGAGTTAAAGTCGGAATTTTCGACATACAATTGGAAATTTCAGTTCAATCTCGCAAATTCCGACATAAACTCGGATATTCCGACATAAACTCGAAAATTCTTACTTAAACGCGGAACTCCGACTTAAACTCAAAATTCAGACTTAAATTTAAATTCCGAGTTGGTCGGAATTTCCGAGTTTAAGTCGGAATTCCGATTAGTCATAATTTTCGAGTTTAAAGTCATAATTTCCAAGTTTATGTCGCAATTTTTGAGTTTAAGGCGGAATTTCGGAGTGTAAGTTGGAATTTCCCAAGTTTAAGCCGGAATTTCCAATTTAAGCCTGAATTTCCAAGCTTAAGTCGGAATCTCCGAGTTTAAGTCGGAATTTCCAAGTTTGTCGGAATTTCTGAGATTAAATCAGAATTTGCCAGATTAAACCGGAATTTCCGAGGAATTATGAAAAAATTGTTATGGTCCCTTCTACGCCTTCGTACGGCTCAATAAAAACCGACTCTCCTTTTAGTTAGGTTGATCGGCCTATTACCACAGTTTTTGCTTTTTGAGCGCGACGTTTCGGAAGCGGACTCTGCTTCCGTCATCAGGATTAGTCCTGAGAATTACTGTTTTCGCATTTGAGTCGAATTCATATATTATGATTTTTTTCTCAAGCACTTGACTACTCTCAGACTCGAACTTGGTTCCTTTCACTTACTAGTCTGACACCTTTACCGCTGAGCCACTGAGTAATCCAATATATATATATATATATATATATATATATATATATATATATATATATATATATATATATAGTGTGTGTGTGGAAGACTTTGAAGACCAAGCGATACCCAAATTCACGGAGAAACTAGAAACTAAGGATGTGGCTTAGATACGTGGACGATACTTTCGTAGATTGGCAACACGGCAAGCATAAGCTAGATGAATTTCTAGATCATCTAAATAGCCGCGCACCCTCGATAAAATTCGCAATGGAATTGGAGTCGGAACCAAAACTGCCATTCCTGAATGTACTTGTACATAGGAATGACAACACTTTCACGGCCAGAACGCTTAGGTGAATACTAACCAATACCAAACCACACAATGAAGATCAGAATTCCAAGAATTGTGTATACAACCTGCCATACGAATGCGACAGAACATACAAATGATAGAGCAGTAGACCACTCAAAGTGAGAACGCATGAACATAAGAACAACGTCCGCAAGGGCGAAACAGAAAAATCTAGAATCGCCGAAAATGTCTGACATGAAGACCACCACATCCAATGGGATAGCATACAGATAGTGGCAAAGGACCCGAACACAACCCGTCGAATACTCAAAGAAGTCACATACATCGCACTAGCAGAAAATCCAATAAGCTAGTGTGCAAATAGATTCCAATAATGCGCGACGAGCTTAAGCGCAATACACCTGTGCAGTAAGTTACGGCGCAACATCCCACTAAGCTTGGAAGTGTTAAAGACTACCCCTGAAGAGAGTTTTAAATAAACCACACCCCATTTTTTTTCATTTATTACGGTCAGGAATAATGTTTTGGAACAAGAAATTCTAAAGATTATTTGGGTGCTCCGATATAATGAGATTATATACAAATCAACGACAATTCCATCTTTTACTTTTTATGTGCGAAACACCCACAAGTATTATTATAAGTTTTTGTTATGAACGAATAAGTTCAAAGGTAAATATGTAATTAAAAATTATTATTAATTTTATTAAATACATAAATAAAAAGTTTACCTCGAGTAAGATTTGAACCTACGACCTGTACTTTGCTATAGTACCGCGCTAACCAACTGCGCCATCGAGATTCAAGCCCCAATCGTCTTTATGTACGTAGAACTGATGTAAATTCCAAATATAATAAGATTACAATCAAATTACTTATATTAATAGAATGTGAGCCTGAAATATCGCAAGGATTCACACATACCAAAGTAACTTGACTAATATTAATTTATTATAAGTTTTGTTGTAAACGAATAAGTTCAAATGTAAATATGTAGTTAGAAATTATTAATAATAATTGTGACGTGTTTAAATTAAGAAACGCCGTGCATTCACTTTAACATAAAACCCTTTCGTATCGTACAAATAAAAGTATCTTTTAACCAAATAAACTAAATACGCCACTAAGTAATTAATTCTAATTGTTGAGAGTATTAATAACTAATAGGGGTAAATAAAATAATCCTGCAACACTAATTGGTAGTTAAAACGCGTACAATAAATCCTGTGGAGTAATACATTCAAAGCAACGTTTACGTTGCTGCTAAACACCGAAGTCATATCATATGAATACGACCTGCGCGATGACGCTAGCAATATCGATTTTCTTCCACGACCTACATGTGAACGCACGCTGGTCGTTGCCTTAATTCTTTATGTAAGAACAGATAACGTGTTCTACTGGCGCCCTATTTCCAGCTTCCGTTAGTCAGGACCGTAATAGAATTTTCCTAAATAAAGTTAAAGGTCCATTTTCGTCCTAATTCGTTCATAATCCGGCCACAAGCAAATACCCTTAACTTATATGTCCACAGACACGTACTAGGACGGAGTGACAGAGACTTGCCAGTCCACGAAGCCACGCCGCCGGAGTCCCAGTATGTATCGTTTAGGCTAAGTTGAGATATTTTTTAGTTATTAGTTATTTAGTTTTGTATCTGGTATAGGACAATATATGTTTAAACATTTTACTCTAGTTATTCAAAGTGAACAGTGTTAATCCTAAATACTCCGTATTTACGAACCGCCCCCGTCTTGTTCAAATAGACACGATTGAGCTAGTTGGAGGAAAATTAAAATAAACAATTTTAATTATTGTGAGCGAAAGCAGCTTACAGAGTGGCGAGAAAAAAACGATGATGGATAGATATAAAAGTAGTAAATTACGTTGGTTTGGTCACATTGAAAGAATGAAGAATCGCAAGATTAACAAACCAAATGTATGTGGGTGAGGTTAGAGGTAAAGCCGGGCCTGGTAGGCAGCGTAAAACTTGGCTGATTGTAGGAGAATTTATGATAAAAGAAATAAAGATAGAGTTTTAAAAACAAAAGGACATGTCAGAGATAATGTATGAATCTTACGGAAGCTCGGTAGGTATGGAGAAATAGGAAAACATGAAGAAAGATTGTGAATGACAAATAAATAAGAGACAGGAATTGTTTTGCCTATCCCACAAGGGAATGGCGTGAATGTTATGTTAAATACATTGGAATTTAATCTACCTGCCATTATACAAAGTTTTATGCATTTTAAATAATACATTCCAACGCCAACACATGGGAAAGGAAGCAACCGGCTTCTGCAATTTTATATTGAGAACTGACTGAGGTGTCCGTAATTATTAATTAAAGTCCTTACATAGAATAAGTAATTTTTTTTAGGTAGGAAGTGGTAAATTTTATATATTTAATAAACAATTTTAGAATATCAAAATAAGCATCAAATCAATAATTAATTTCATTTTAATTAAAATAACTTCGACGCTCATGCCTGAGCAATGGGAGACTAGAATTTCGACAAGACCTCACTGCGATCGCCCCGACGTTATATAGGTAGGTCGCGCGGCGTCTCGTTATCTTTATCGTTCGTCTTGCGTAATTGCACAGTTCGAAGCTGAATTCAATTGAGAGTATGAGGTAAAATAGTAGTTGTATATTGCTTAATTAACTTTAACTTAATAAATACTCGTTCGTTTGTTTTAATACTTGTACAAAAAAAATGCCTTGCTACTGATAACCGCATATTTAAATTTTAACCGTGTTACAAATTTATTTCTTTACTAATGATTTTCCTTCATAGAGTAAACGCAGCTTTAATTTAAATTTCAACCGCATTCAAACAATGCATTATGTTTAACATGCAGTGCTTATCGCTAGGACTTGCTTTTCAACTTCATTACACGCAGCACCTCGAACCGTTCTTAGATTATTCGTGCAAAGTCATATGGATAACTACATAATTGGGTAAACGTCCGTCACTTTTTCCCTATTAAGGGATTACGTGTAAATCGCAGTATCCAAGAACGTATATATAATTTTTTTATTAATATGACTTACAATATTCTATTGCTGGTAGGGTTCTTTTTGTTGGTTTTTACTCTTCTCGGCCTTCTATCAGGGGCTGCATCCTTATTTTGGGTTTCTGATTGACTACAGTGGATTGATTAAATCGAATTTCCTACGCCGTATCATTGTTTATACATTCGAAACGGCAATGACAATGGCCGCTGCGACATATTTTCAACTCTAATCTTTTGCGACACACCTGATGCGTCTATGTCACGAAAATTTACTACCATTTAACGCTGGTAAGTGAACTCTCTACTATAACAGCTATTTTTTTTTGTGCTTTACGCCGACGCTAAATTGACTTTTACAACCTTTTTATACTCACTGCTTTATTACATGTTGCTACAATTTTAAGGGGGTTATTACGCTATGGTATATATGATAAGAAAAGAATTCATTGTACGATTAAGTAAGAAAAGAATTCATTGTACGATTAAGATCTTTTTGTGATCACTAGAAAGAGGTTATCTAAAACGATCTGTTTGGGTATATAACGCCAGTTCATTAAATTTTGTACGATAATCCTCTTTAATTGCTTTTTAACTAAGTTTTAACAAACGCTTTGTGGCTAGTAGTATTTTATTTTACTTTTTGTAACTCATTCATATAGGGTTTAGCACATAAAGAATGTTGTAGATAAAACGCGTAGTTGCCATGCAATTAAATATATAAATATACAGGGTGTTCGTCAAAAGACGAGAGTGCTATTAGTTTTTTTTGTTATTAAATATTGTTCCAAAGGTTAATCTTAATAGTGTGTTCTATAACACGTTTAAACACTTTTAACTTCTTTAAAACTTTTTGGGTTATAATAAATATACTCTGTGACATAAAAAATGCAACACCAAGATGGCGTTAGAATTTTTGGACCAAACTTGGCAAAAATGTTTAACTAGTCAAATGTAGTAATTGATTAAAATTTCAAAGAAATTAAACAAAAGATAAAGGCATTTTTTTATTAATAATGTGTTGGACCACCCCTATTACTTTCACACTACCGGACACTTCTTGGAATGGATTCCAACAGGTGGTCCATTTCTTCCTGAGGTATTGCACCCCAGGCAATCTGTAAGTCATGCCGGAGAGCTTCTAGTGTTTGTGGAGGATTGGCTAATTGCTTGAGTCTTCTACCCATCAAGTCGACACATGTTGGATGGGCGAAAGATCGCGAGATCTGGGTGGCCACGGCAAGATATTGACGTTAGCCTCTTCGAAGCGCACCATAGAATGCTCTGCAATGTGTGGACGGGCATTATCCTGTTGGAAAATCGAGCCCTCCAGCTCCTGGAGGAATGGAAGAATATGGCGTTCTACCACTTTATCAACATATCGGTGGACATTCATATTGCCTCGGATGAATACCAACTGAGACCTGCTTCCATAAACAATAGCACCCCATACCATAACCCCCACAGTGTGGTGCACATGCCGCTCAACAGAAAACTGCACATTGCGACATTCTCCACGTCTACGTCTGACCCTCATGCGACCATGTGCATTCCCAAGCAGAATCGAGATTCGTCACTGAAGACCACCCTATGCCATTCCACGTTCCAATCCAGTCGCAAGGTACACCACTCCAAACATTGCTGTCGATGACGAGCCGTCAGCAAGATGTGGTCAATAGAACTGCAAACCACAAGCTCCAATTCGGCGGTAAACTGTACGAAGGGTTACATGACGTCCTTCGTTTACAAACCATAGATCGGCTATTGATCTTGTACTCGAGAATAGGTCTTTTAATGCCAGTAATCGGAGATGGCGGTCCTGGACCGCATTTGTCTGTCTTGGCCATCCACTTCCTCTTCTACGACGTTTTGGACCTTCTCTAGACCATGCTTGATAACACCGTACTACAGAGGATTGATTACGGTTAAGACGATTAGCAATTTCTCTGAATGAAAAACCACCTTCACATAAGCCAATAATGCGACCTCTGTCGAATTCACTCAGTAGTCAATAATTTTCACGTTGCCGCACTTTAGGCATAATCCCAGCCTCAAAATGCAAAAGAATTGCAACCAAAAACTACCGAAATCGACTTAATCTCTCAAGAAATACACCCGATAATTTCAATTGTTACAAGTAAAACGTCAAATTTTCCATGACTACTGAATTATTTTGAATAAAATTTTAATCAATTACTATATTTCACTAGTTCAACATTTCTGCCAAGTTTGGTCCAAAAATTTCAACGCCATCTTGGTGTTGCATTTTTTATGTGACAGAGTATAGTTATGTTGGTGTAGAGACTACTTTATGATTGGGCGTGTTTGCCGTGGTGTTATCTAACCTTTCTTTTTTGTTACGAGTACGAACCTAAGGTCGGCTCTGGCATTATCTCTTTACCTGAGTAGGTACCCAAATCATACTTTCAAAGAGTGGCGCATCCGGGTTTTTCAGTTAAGTTAATCCAGCGATTTTATCGAGAACTGGGCCCGTCTATCCACAGAGTTGAGATAGCACTTAAATCGGCGATTCTACCAAGCCGGGTATAATCTTGCAGCTTCACTGTAAGAACCGCTGTAATTAATTAGATTGAGAGAGCTCGCATTGGTGAAGGATCCTTGTATATAAAGAGGACCTATGACCTTTGTCTACTACCGTATCCGCCGTCCGCCCGAATTAACTGGGGTGTTTAACTGAATCACATTCTTTTAACAGGCAAACTTTTACAAGATGTGTCACGTGTGAATAAAATTGAAGAATTTTTTTAAAATATGTGAATATATGTAGAATCTGAAATTAATGTTAGGTTACCGGGAATGTTTATTTTAAAGTTTGGTGTGGCAGTTTCGATAAAAGGAATTAAATTTCATTATGGATAAAGAGAATTTTAAGAAACTTAATGTGTCGACTTAAATGAATTTGGTTTATTATGTTTAATAGCGAGAGGTTCAGTCACGGATACATATTTCTGCGTACTTTCGAGCTTACCAGTTCATTTATGGATTGAATTGTTATTGGGGAAGTTATCTCAGTAATAGGGTTTCTGATTGAAAATATATAACACAGTTTCCCCTTCACAAGTTTAAAAAGCGGCGGGGGAGGATCCTGCATGTGAGTTTGTAGGTAGCGGATCGCGAAAATGTTAATATTGCAACAAACATTTTTTTATCGAAATTGTTACCACGACAGAAATGTTAATTAATGGGGTTTGCACATATTTTATTATATATTAAGTCGTAATTTGATAATGTTTTCTGGATATTTCATTTTGTGTATTTTGCGTAATTAATATTTGAGTAAGGGTTGGAAAAAAAACATGTTAGGATAGAAACAGATGTTCGCACGAACTGACTTCATGGAGGTAGTTTAACGAATCTTTGAAAGTCGCTGTATGCACATTCGTGTGGTAAAAACTTCACAAATGTAATAATAAATTGTGTCGGTACAGACCGCGATCAAAAGATATCTTTGTAGATACGTTGAAACTTGAGACCCTAATGTAGCGCTTGTTACGGACGAATGCATACTTTTAAAATTAAGATGTGCAATAATTAATATGAAACTGTTCCAACGTAAATTAATGTTTCTTGTTTTTTTTTACTTTTGAAAGACGGGGGGGGGGTTGATTTTCGGGAGTAGACATGGTTAGTTAGAAACCACAGCCGGACGCTTTGTTTTAATTAGAAAGTCCCGTTGTAAACCGTTCGGTATATAAATATTTTGTCGTGTACCTTTTAGCAAAACTAAAACGCTAATACGTTCTTTTCTTTCAGTGTATGTTTTAATATAAATTTTTCCAAAAACTAATCTATAATTATTTACCGCGGCGCCGAGTTTTAAACCGCGTATCTTGGCTCGTCGTGTTGGTGGTAAAGTGTTTAACTAAAGGGAATATATTCAAGTGTAAGTAGGTATTTTTATATAAATTAAGGCCGGCAGCAAATAATTTTACAAGCGTATATAACGTATTAAAAATCGAGCATTGCCTTACAAAGGCATCTCCATCGCACGCGGGCTCATTAAGTTGAAATCGGCTAAAATAAAAGACAGTACAGGGCTCTCTCATTCTTGTATTTCTGCGACTTAGCACTGTTGTTTGTTGTTTATATTTACATTTGTGTAGAGGTGAGGCGTGGGCGAACGGGTACAGGATACCGCTCTGGTTATTAATTGTAATGTGCAATTGCCGAGTGTGTGGGTACATACTCCCGGGTCCAGATGATCATTAAACCTCGAATTTTATTTTTATTGTTTTTTTTCTGTTGGAGATGAATGTGTAACCTGAGAAAGGAGCGCTGTATTTTTCTAACGCACTCCAGCTTATACATCGATCACGATATTATGATTTATTAACAACTTACCTTTGTGAGGCTTGGTTTAATGAGTTTTTTTTTTGTGTCAGTTGTTAGGTAGAATTGTTTGCCTGCGAACTAATTTCTCTTTATATGTAATTTATTGCAATTTTTCGTATGTATTTTGTGCTTTAGTAGTCACTAAACAATTGTGTGCGTGTAAATTCCTTGTCTGTTTTCCTTTGTCCTTGCATTTACCTTATTATCACCTGTGCAATTTTACTGTTGTTGTATTTTATATGTACCGTAATTTGCCTTATTGTTTTATGCGATTATTTACGTAAAGACCGTCATGGTTGGTTTTACAGGGCCACATGTTTCGTATTACGATTTTTATTCTGATTATTTATGACACAATTGTGAATGTGACTATAGGGTTTTTTTATGGTGTTTATGTGTACCTAAACGGCTTTTTATTTATTTATTTCTTAATGTTATAATTTTGTACGCACTTTAACCTGATTTAATGGTGTTTTGTTATATATTTAACCTTTTCTTTGTTTTTTGTGTTATTTGATTTATTAATGTACTTGTACAATTATTTATTCATGAATAAAGTGGGTTTTATTGGTGGTTCCTTCCCACAATACTACATTAACGGGCTGAACCACCAGTGCGCAAAGCTCGTTAATTTTAATTTGAGTAGTTTCATTGTTTACCTGCCCCACATGATGCAACACTTACCTCATCTAGCCTATCTCAGTCAAATAGCACAACGTACCTACCACTAGACGGCCACTTCGTTTCATCAGACTTGAGGTTTGCGAGTAATTAAATATCAGACTTGTAAATAAATTCTAATAATTTGAGTAATAATAGCATTATTGCAAATAAGTTCAAATTACACTTTTCAAGATAGGGTACCTGGGGGTACAAGTTAATCAATCCTATAAAGCTACTGAAGTAGATATACTAAAATAGAAAAGCATTGAAAATGTAATGGAAATTAGTGTATTATTAGACGAAATATCAATTGAATGGGAAGCATGGAGTTCCTTAAGAGTTCTGAAGAAATGCTAAAGACAATAACAAATACTTTACAGATACAAGGTACACATAGCGAGTGATTCTAACATAAACCTCCTGAACCAACAAGAGCAAGATACTCAAGACTTTATGGGTATTGTAAACACCTACAATCTCAAATGCTGCATAAGACGCTACTGGTCAATGTCATTATTAGATAATTTTCTAACCAATGCCATCGTTTATCAAGCATGCAATATACCTACCACTATATCTGACCATTATCAGAAACGATGTATACAAAGTAGCAACACGCAAGTAAAGTTCACACCACAATATCAACCAGGATTTTCTCAAAAGCTTGGACATGTCATCAGGATATTATCAATGAAAACTGGGAGCAAGTTTATAACAATAGAGATCCTGATTACTCTGAATTCATATTAAAACTAAGAAGCATAATACACCATAAGTCCAAAGAAAAAGATCATCCAAGTTAACAATAAGAATGAGTGGATAACTACCAGACTCTATGAAAATGAAGCGACCGTTATACAACGAGATGAAACGTGGACTTGTTAAGACAAATGACAAATCCTACACACGAATACAATAATATTAGCAAAACAATCTTACTTAATAAATACTATACACAGATCAGAAAATAAAGGAAAGACAACCTGGTGAATGATTAAAAGAATGAAAAGTAATCTAGATGATAAACAAAAAATATCACTCGCTGATATTTTATAAAATTAGGTGATTATGTAGTTAATTCAGCAAATGATTATTCAATAAACAATCTGCGAGTCTACTGGAAAAACTTCAATTGTTCCCTCTGCTCTCAATTGTTCCACATGCAGATTTATATTTATTGCTCCTACAACAATTAATAAAGTTCATTGTAAAATAATGCTCTAAACAAGACAAGAAGTACAGGGCGAGATGAAATTCCTACAAAACTTTTAAAATACATGCCGTGGAGATTAGTCCACTACTATCACATATTTTCAACAAATGCATAGAATATGAAATATTCCTCACAGAATTTAAATGGTCGATAGTAAAACTGTGTGAAAGATGATTTCTCTAACTACAGACCCATAGCTCTACTGCCAAGTCTTGCTAAAGATAATTCTGCATCACAGGATCACAAATTTTTATCAGCATAAATTATTTACAAGACAGAATACATATTTACAGAAGAGAAGCACCATCTTTTAGATGGTGAATGACATACCAAATTCCATCAACAACAGATATCATACCATGGCGGTATATCTGGATTTAACTAAACCATTTGAGTCTTGAATATGACATACTATTAAATAAAATGTCAGTATACGGTATAAAAGGAAACACTTACAATTTGCTAGAATCATACCTATTTGTTTGAGAACAATGTGTAGTTATGAAGGATGTATACTGAAAATTAGTGGTTGAGAAAAGAGGAGTTCCACACGGATTTATCTTAGGTCCTCTTCTTTTCAATACACATATCGATAACTTACTTTAAGGGGTTGATGTTCGTCTAGTGCTCTACACGAATGATACATCGACCTTATACTACAAAACCAAACATATAAAGCTCAACGTGTTAGTGAAAGAAACAAAAATTACAAACTTGGTTTAACTGGAACTTTTTCAAATTGAACAATACAACTAAATTAATACATGATAATAATGAAATCCCATTTGAATTCACGAAGAAAATGTTAACAATGTGCTCAACACGAAAATCCAAATTTCTTGGGAGTGGTCCTAGACAACAACTGAACTGGAAAGCCCTCATTGATTTTCTTGCTACCAGGATAAGCAAATCAATGTCTACTAAGAACACTATTCATATATTCGGGGTGTGAAACAACACTTACGGTCTACTATGGGTATACAGGTGTAACTTTTGAATGGGTCGTTAGATTTTGTTCAAATTTTGGTGGGTTATATTAGGGCCAGTTTGGGATTTTTTACATAAAAAAAAACAATATGGCCGACTCCCGGTTTCACCGGAAATGACACAAAATCTGAAAATTTAAATAGAACACCCTGTATATTTTGATATATTTGGATTCTAGAGCTTCAAATACATACAGTTCATCTGTCAAATGTCAACTCAGGCGCCATTTTAATTTAATTTTTTTAATTTTAGATCATCTAAATTATAGATAGACGTACAATATTATTTTTGTGAAGTTTGTTTACGATCAAATTTAAAAATTGCGGATATTAACTAAAACTCACTGTTCCCAATAGAAACATACATGGGCCACCTTGTATATTAAATAGCTCTTTCAAGTACTAATAAAACGATATGCATAGTAATTTCCTTAGTTCCTAAATAAAGCAGTAATTTTTATGAACACAACATCCTCTGTCAAAGTAAAATGGCGTTAGAGTTGACATTTGGCAGATGAACTGTATGTATTTGAAGCCGTAGAATCCAAACATGTAAAAATATACAGGGTGTTTCATTTAAATTTTCAGCTTTTGCGTCATTTCCGGTGAAACCGGAAGTAGGCCAATATGTTTTTTTTATGTAAAAAATTCCACCAATTAGAACAAAATCTAATGACCAGTTCAAAAGTTAAAGGGGTAGCCCCTATTTGATTTACACCCGGTATGTATTCAATTTTGAAATATGACAATATTCTGGGGAAATTCAACACAAGTTATCCAAATATTCAAATTACAGAAAAAGTGCTATCCCTATAGAGCCCAGAATCATACATAAGACATTTTAAAACTAATGGAGTACTTACTCTAACCGGCATATACAGGGTGTTTCTAAATTCATGCGAAAAAAATTCAGGAGGTGATTGCCCGTATAACAAAATTTCCTCAGCCACCCCCTTCCGAGATATCACCCGCACCTGTTTTACACTCTCAAGACGTAATTTATTATTTAATAAAGAACAAAAATCATGAAATTATATATTTTTTTTCTCGAATCTATTGGTTCTAGGGAAAAACTTTTAAGTTTTTAAATAAACAGGGATTTTAAGTAACATTTTTATTTCACAAAACTCAATCTCGAAAAAAAGATTTGGTATTAAATAAAGTAAGGGTGCTAATTTCACCCCCTTATAATGTAACAGGAATGTTGAAAAAATACCGATGGTTAGTCATTTGGGAGTGCACGGAAATTACAAAATTTTAAGTTTCCATCTTTACTTAAATTTGAGAAAAAAAATAAAAACTCAATTTTAATCACCATCTTTTGGGGTGATATGTCGGAATGGGAGTGAGCTAAGGAAATTTTGTTATAGGAAAGGCCCATCATAATCTCATACCAGCAATCAACTTTTGATTTTTTCACATGAATTTAGAAACACCCTGTATAAACTAGAATGTGTCCCATTTTAAGAAAGCATTACAAGTTTTGTGTCCACCGCAAACTAACTTAAATGTTTCAAGACTAACTAAAAAATTCTTTTGAAAAGCCTTTTTATTCTATACAACAATATTTCCAATATAACTACAATTGTAATATAAATCTTATGGGGGAAAGGGGGGGTTTGTGTTTCGGTTAGTTAAAGTTAAGCTGTGGCGGGGATAGGTCGAGTGAGTGAGTGTTGTAAACTTCGGCCGCACAGAATTTAATTACGTTCTACCCAGGTTATTTAAATCTATTGTCAGGGAAGCTGCCCGCCCACTGTGTGGATTATAAAAAGGATTTTCGTTTCCATTGAAGAGGAGTAGTGTCTATTTTAGTGCTTTCCTTATACACACAAAGTGGTCGGGCAGATTCCTTCACAATAGCTTCAAATAACCTACATCTCTCACTCACCTAACATTCGAACTATCCTCGTCACAGCTCAACTTTAACTAATCGAAACATCTACCCCCTTTCTCCCACAAGATGTATATTACAATTGTAGTTATTTTGGAAATATTGTCACTCCTAACCAACGAACGACACAAAATGTTCCAAGGATGGTTGAATCCTTTCTATAATCCACAAAAGGTAGACAGGCAGATGCCCTCACGATAGCTTCATATAACCTGGGTAGAACGTAGGTAAATTCTGTGCGCCCGAAGTCTACATCACTCACCCAACCTTCGACCTGCTATCGTCACAGCCTAATCTAATCGAAACACAAACCCCTTTCCCCACAAGATCTTTTAATCATCGCACTAAAAAATCTTCTATACTAAAACTGCACAATTTCCCAGGAAAAAAACAAACTTGGTACCTAGAATCGAGATGCCAACATTCTGCTTTCAATAAGAAACTCTATTACTGAAATGAATTTTCAATAAATTCCCCAATAACAACTCCAAAGCACGCAGAAATATTTAACGCGACTGAACCTCTCGCTATTAAACACGATAACACATAAATTTAAGCCGACACATGTTTCTTAAAACTCTCTTCATCCATAATGAAATTTAATTCCTTTCATCGAAACTACAACTTTAAAATAAAAATTTCCAGAGTAGTATCGCTTCTGGAGCACTTTATAGTGTTGCCATGTCTTAAAGTCATGTGGTGTTGCCAGAATTAGCGTTGTTGCCGAGGTCACGCGCCTTTTAAGTTCATTGATCTTTTCAGGTCAAAGTTTATTGGGGGTATCATATTACAGTTCTAAAAATAGAACCAGTTAGTGGAAACGGGAGAGGCCAAAGTTCATTAACCTCTTGAAGGAAAAATTTCATTGACCTCTACTGTCATATTACAATTTTCTCAAGCCCATGCGGTATTGCCAGAATTCGCATTGTTGCCAAGGTCACACCTCTTAAATTCACTGCCCAAGATCGAATTTTATTGACCTCTAGGGGTATCATATTACAATTCTTAAAATTTTTTAAATAGAATTAGTTCATGGAAACAAAAGAATGACAAGTTGCTGCCCATGCTAAAAGTGAGTCAAGGTTAAATGGTTCTTATATTGGCTAAATTGAGTCATGGTTAAATAGTTGTCTACAATTTTTAGACCTCTAAAAATAGAATAAAGGTTCATTGTCCTTTACAATGTCACAGTTTATTAATAACTAGGAGTATCATGTTACAATTCTTAGAAAAAGAGAACCAGTTCGTGGAAGCGGGATTTTACTGACCTCTTCAAGGTCAAGAGATACATTTTTTTAGTGCTATGAAGTTAGGTACTTTAATATGCACTCCGCCTTTTAGATACATGCACCTGTTAATGTTTACTTTTAGATGTAACATTTCATGCAAAGCTCACACTGATTCCTTTTCCGCAAATTCCCCCAATCTGGTTTGTAGCTTGTTATAGACATTAGTTTGATACCATTGCCACAAATCAGTACCAACATCAATAATTTGGTTTTAGTTGGAAATGTTTGTATTTTACATACTATTACTATTGTCCTATCGATAAAGCACCTTCACCGCCAGGATCTGGACATTTAGCTTTGGGTGATGGAGACGATTCCTAAAGAACAGATACTGATTTCCTTAAAACTGGTATCGGTTTATAAAAACTAGTACCAGTTTCCCAGAAACTGCTCAAGACAGATCAAAACAAATCAAAACAGGAATCCGCTTCTCAGAAACTAAGTGGTAATTTCCTAATAACTGATAACAGCTTCCTAAGAACAAACGCTATTTCCTAGGAACAGGTAATCGTTTCCGTAAATGACCTACAAAAATCCACTAAACAAATTCATGTTGAACTAATCTATAAGGTATATGTTGCTGTTCTTTACATTAGGGAACAATACAGAGCATGTGTAAAACCGGTTACAGCTTGATTTTTAGAAATTAATAAGAATGACTCATTAATTGCAGATTCTATTTTCTATAATTCATTCGCAGGTGTTTTCAATATCTTGCTTCGCTCAGTAGTTTTTTGAGGTCAATGAAGCCTCTTATCTGGTAGATTATTGATTTTTAGAAGCTATTAAGATTGATTTCCCTCGAAAATATCATTGCGCTAGGTCCCAGGTCAATGAAATTTGGTTGTATTTTTAGATTTCTAGGAATTGATTAAATTCCGGTTTGATGTCAGTGGCCCTGAAGAGATCAAGAAGCTTTAAACTCTCCACTCCCATTTCCGGGAACTGGTTCGACTTTTAGATTTCTAAGAATTGAAATATGGCAACTATTGAAATCAGTGAACTTTGAGGTTTCCACGAATTGGTTCTATTATTAGATTCACCAGAATTATAATGCAACACCCCTAAACGCCAATGAACTTTGTACCTTCAAAAGCTCAATGATCTTTAGAATTTCCCGGAACTGATCCTACTTTTAGATTTCTAGGAATCCCCCACTTCCGGGTATGAGAAGTCAATAAACTGTGCGGTTTCGCCCTCTCGTTTCTACGGATTGTAACATGGCATCTCTAGAGGCCATTGAACTGATTCTATTTTTAGATTTCTAAGAATTGTGATACTCTTGTCAATAAACTATGAAAAGTCAATGAACTTTTTAGAGTTCTAAAAATCGTAGCCATCTATTTAACCTTGACTCAATTTAACCAATACAAGAACCATCTAACCATAACCCACTTTTTAGCATAGACAGCAACCTATCATTCTTTGTTTCCACGAACTGATCCAAGGCCAAACTTCGACCTTGAAAAGGCCAAAGAAATTAAGAGGCGTGACCTTGGAAAATTCTAGCAACGTTGCATGACCTTGAGAATAATTATATGACACGCCTAGAGTCCAATGAAATATGACCTTGAAGACGTCAATTAACTTTGGCCTCCTGTTTCCACTGATTCTATTTTTAAAACAACTGTAATATGACAACCCCAATAAACTTTGACCTTGAAAAGAGCAATGAACTTACAAGGGGCGTGACCTCGTCAATGAGGCTAAACCTGGCAACACCGCATGACCTTGAGACATGGCAACACTGTAAGGTACGCGAGAAGTGGGGTAGCTATACTACATCCCGGTAACTTAACATTAATTTAAAATTCTACATATAATATCCTAATATACTAATATTCAAAAAAGAATTCTACAATTTCATCCACACGTGACCAATGATTTATATTCCATAATAATAAGATTTCGGTTACACACATACGTAATGACAGAGGATATTTTCAAAAGATTTAGGCAAGTTTGAATACACGCGGATGATACGCATTTCAAAAACATGATTTGGCGTGAAAACACAATAGAACCCTTAAATAAATATCAGTTAAATACAATCATATATGGAACCAAATCAACGAGCTGTTTGTATCAATTAGCCATACACTATCAATATTCACATTGTTGAGAAGCAGAAATAATTAAAACAATTTTTACATAGACGATCTAATAACAAGAGCGGATTCCATTGAAGTGTTAAATACTATAAGAAAAAATATGAAACAGATTTTAAATTCTGCTGGTTTTCTATTACACAAGTGATGTAGCAATGTAAGCCACATTTTATTTGATAACGAAACGAGAACATGAATTTGTACAGTTCGGTGATAACACAATAAAGGCTTTAGAAATTTGTTAAGAACCGCAGACATTTTATATTCATATGCAGGTTACAAAAGAACAATATTAACCGTAACTGCACATTTATTTGATTCCTTAGGACTACTAGCACCCTGCATTCCTAAATTAATGATTTAAGAATTATGGCAATTAAATATCAATTGGGATGAATTGGTAAAATAAATGTAAGGTCATTCGTTTTGATGTGATTTCTTCTGTTCAAAGTATTGTGATGCGAATCAGTTGAAACCAGCAAATCTAAAATGAAGAAAACCAGATCCTGAATAAATCATACCAAGTATGCTTATAGTCGACTAATAGTCAATCATCTTAATTATTTAGGGCAAATTTTAAATAAGAATAGAGTCATTAAGTCATTAAGGTTAATTCATTCCCACGGACAAAACATTAACAATCTTAAACAATTGAGAAGATCAAACTGTTCCAACTAGACGAAGGTTGTCAGCTTAACAACATCAGTTTTTGGCCTAATGCTAGATTAAAATCAACTAGAGGTGTTTGGCTTTATGCAACACGAGCTTAATTCCTAAAATATTTACTTTTTCACATTGAAATCAATCTTGAATCGAACAACAAAAGGGTGTCAGTCAAAAAATTTAACTTTGGAAAGTGTACTAAGGCCAAGAAATTGGACCTTAAAACTGTTTCAAATACTATGATTCTTAGTTGACCTTGATCTTGTTAAGAGTTCTTAGAACTTGACATTCAGAATAGTGCAAGGTCACATTCACCACTTGGCCTTTAACGTTTCGTGAGGTCAATGACCTTTAGTTTAAATTTACTCGAATTTCTGAAATTTTACCTTGAGATTGAGAAAGTTGATGGTTGGGGACGAGTGCTTTTACCAAACAATTCCTCAAATATTTACTTTTTCACATTGAAATCAATCTTGAATCGAACAACAAAAGGGCGTCAGTCAAAAAATTTAACTTTGGAAAGTGTACTAAGGCCAAGAAATTGAACCTTAAAACTACTTCAAATACTATGATTCTTAGTTGACATTGATCTTGTTCAGAGTTCTTAGAACTTGACATTCAGAATAGTGCAAGGTCAAATTCACCACTTGGCCTTTAACGTTTCGTGAGGTCAATGACCTTTAGTTTAAATTGACTCGAATTTCTGAAATTTTACCTTGAGATTGAGAAAGTTGATGGTTGGGGACGAGTGCTTTTACCAAACAATTCCTCAAATATTTACTTTTTCACATTGAAATCAATCTTGAATCGAACAACAAAAGGGCGTCAGTCAAAAAATTTAACTTTGGAAAGTGTACTAAGGCCAAGAAATTGAACCTTAAAACTACTTCAAATACTATGATTCTTAGTCGACATTGATCTTGTTCCGAGTTCTTAGAACTTGACATTCAGAATAGTGCAAGGTCAAATTCACCACTTGGCCTTTAACGTTTCGTGAGGTCAATGACCTTTAGTTTAAATTGACTCGAATTTCTGAAATTTTACCTTGAGATTGAGAAAGTTGATGGTTGGGGACGAGTGCTTTACCAAACAATTCCTCAAATATTTACTTTTCACATTGAAATCAATCTTGAATCGAACAACAAAAGGGCGTCAGTCAAAAAATTTAACTTTGGAAAGTGTACTAAGGCCAAGAAATTGAACCTTAAAACTACTTCAAATACTATGATTCTTAGTCGACATTGATCTTGTTCCGAGTTCTTAGAACTTGACATTCAGAATAGTGCAAGGTCAAATTCACCACTTGGCCTTTAACGTTTCGTGAGGTCAATGACCTTTAGTTTAAATTGACTCGAATTTCTGAAATTTTACCTTGAGATTGAGAAAGTTGATGGTTGGGGACGAGTGCTTTTACCAAACAATTCCTCAAATATTTACTTTTTCACATTGAAATCAATCTTGAATCGAACAACAAAAGGGCGTCAGTCAAAAAATTTAACTTTGGAAAGTGCACTAAGGCCAAGAAATTGAACCTTAAAACTACTTCAAATACTATGATTCTTAGTTGACATTGATCTTGTTCCGAGTTCTTAGAACTTGACATTCGGAATAGTGCAAGGTCAAATTCACCGCTTGGCCTTTAACGTTTCGTGAGGTCATTGACCTTTAGTTTAAATTGACTCGAATTTCTGAAATTTTACCTTGAGATTGAGAAAGTCGGTGGTTGGGGACGAGTGCTTTTACCAAACTTCAGGTCGAATCTCAATTACAAGTAGAAATTACGACATACGAATTGTGAGTTATAATTATGAGTCACAAACTGAAATTATGACTATGCTCTTACTTTCCTTTTTGTCATTCTACTAAAAATTAAAATTTTAACTCATCAATATTATTAAGTACATCAAAAATCTTATTGAGATTTACTACGACAAAAACTTTATATTTTGTTTGAAATGTATAGTTTATTAGTACAGTGCCCATCATGTTACTTAATAAATCACTGCATTAATACTCAATTAAGCACTGTGCATAATCTAAATTGTTTTTCAGAGAATCGTTTATTCGTATCATACATTGATAGGGTCTATTAACACATTCGCGGACAAGACGGCATATGCCATCCCGTTAGCAGGGACAAGACGTCCATATAAATATTCATGTGCTGACACAAGATGGCACACGCCGACAAATCTTTACGGTATTCCTATTACATACATGCTTAGTGTCCCACCAGAAAACATAAAATTACGAAGCATGTCCTACTAGAACTTTTGGTGTCACAATTACCCTAACCTCATTTGTTTCTAGTGCACGTGGTTACGTGTGCGCCTCTGTTGCTTATAAAAGCTAACTTTTTTGTAGGTAAAAGTGTGTCATAATTCGTAAAAACAATCATAAGTGTCTGGTAAGTACCCATTCTTTTGAAATAGTATAGAATTGAATTAGATAAAGTAAAAATAAACAATAAAATAATAAATAAAAACGGAGATTACTAATGATGTTTATATTTTGTCGTAAAACGTCGCTAAAATCGAGCATCGAGTCTTAATATTTTTCTTGTGTTCGTAAAATTTGATAAATTATTCTCCCGAGTTTGTATATAACATGACATAATATATAGGTTATACAGGGTGGTATAAAGAAAGTTGTAATATGATATAAAGTGGGATCAATATGTAGTCACAAATATCGACATAGGATGCTGGAGTAATACGTGGTGAAATATAGGATTCCACTGTTTGTTCGAGTGGCATCCAGTATAAAATTTTATTGATATTTTTAGAAAATACTCATACACTCAGCTAACTGCATACCTTACTAAGTAAAACATTATAAATTTCATGTTTTCAGGGTGGATTGCATAGTTTTTTTTTTACAGATAAAATGGACCCAAAAAAGGGGGAGAGACTTTTACGACTACATGAAGAAGTCAGCAGGGGCGAATCAGAGTCTGAAAGAGAAGAATTCAGTGCTGATGATGATATCCTAGATCCACCTTTTCTTGCCGATACTGCTACCGATTCAGATACAACTGATACCCATGAATCGCTTACAGAGCAAAATGATATTGAACTTGAAAATAACAGCGTTGATGATGAAGATGAGTGGTGTGATACTGTAGCTGACATTCATGATTTTTTATTTGACAATAGTGTTACTGGGCTCAAACTTGTTTTTGAAAATACACCATCCTCTGTTGAATGTTTTGAAAAGCTCTTGGATGAGGAAATAATGAACATGATGCTCAATTCTATAAATATATATTCTGATATTTTACAAAAGAGCAACTGACCCCACAGTAAACATTGTCGACATCGATCTATTAGATCAATAACTATGACTGAACTCAAGCATTATTTAGCGTTGTGCATCTTACAGGGACAATCTAAATATCGTTCTATCCGAAAAATGTTCAGTGTGGACCCTTTATACTACTGTCCCATTCTTCATCGTACTCTGTCCGGAAGACGCTTTGAGGAGATTTTAAAATGTTTAAGATGTCTAATGATAGACTAAACAAAGTTTGACCCCTTCTAGATAAATTATTATGTAACTATAGAGGTGCTATCGTCCCAGCAGAACATTTATCTTTAGACGAATCACTTATGCTTTTTCATGGTCGGCTAAGCTTTCGACAATACATAAAAGGTAAAAAGGCAAAATATGGGGTAAAATTTTATTCTGTTTGTACTACAGATGGCTATGTTTTAAATCTTCAAATTTATTCTGGAAAAAGCCAAGAAGCAAATGCTTTATCCAAATTTGAGACAGTTGTTCTATCCTTATTGGATCCATATTTAGATCGGAGCCACCATGTTGTCATGGACAACTTTTATAATAGTTTGTCTCTGTCTAATGGCCTTGTTAATCGAAACACTCATACTACTGGAACCTTACGACAGAATCGATTAGGAAATCCTGAGGCTGTTGTAAAAGCCAAACTGAAAAGGGGCTAACCATTGCTGGAGGAGACGTGGTAAGACATATGTGTCTAAGTGGAAAGATAAACAGGATGTATTGTGTATTACTACAAGATATCATCCGAAACTAATTCAGGTTACAAATAGATATGGTAAAGAAAAAATAAAACCGGAAGAAATATCCAATTACAATAAGTTTATGTCTGGTATTGACCACAATGATCAGATGGTTAATTATTATTCATCACCCAGAAAGAGCATAAGGTGATACAAAAAAGTAACGTTCCATTTATTGGACGTTACTCTATGGAATGCATATTATATAAAAAGAAAATTGATAACAAATTTGACTTTTCTTCAATTTCGCGAAGAATTTATAAAAGAATACTTGGAACTCGATAAGGACATAAACGATGAAAGATTGTTAGTGAAATCGGATCCATTACACAGAGGTAAAAGAAGGAGAGCTGAACCTGGTCCACCAAATATACATCCTGAAATGCACTTTCCAGATGAAATTCCAAATCTAAGGAATGTATAAGACATGCCCCAGAAAAACCAGCTTTGTGCATCGTACCATCTTTTGAAGAATACACTACACAGGTATAAACAATTTACTAACCAAAAAATGTTTTGTTTATGTTTGGCAATAAATAATGATAATTTCGTAATCTCTTTGTACTTTTTTTCGTACGACGGGATATGCCGCCAACCTACCACCAAATGGATTTCGTAGGGACAAGACGGCATTTGCCGCACTACTTTTTTTTTTCAAAAAAAAATAATTTTTTGTTTAGGTGACATTTTCTATGAGTCTTATTATAACTTTTCCCGTTTAAATATTAATAATAACTAGGTGCGTTTTTACAATCCACATGTTTTTACTAGTGTCCACGAATGTGTCAATAAAGAATTTTTAATGAAGTTGATAGAAAGCACTATGTTGATTTGTATGAAACATCTTGTGTCACAGTGACGAGAGCTCACATGTTAAAATGTCTCATCATTAATACACGTGATAGTTAAATAATATTGTCTAATGCCATAATCCAGTTTTACAAAATACTTTTGATCGCTTATTGTTATACTTAAACTCATTATGCAGTAGAATATAAACAGTACGCAACTCCAATTTAAATTGAGCATATTCACTTTGCAACTTCTGTTTAGATTTTGTTACAAACTGCTGGAGGTAAATTATCAACAGTAATATATTAAACGCATAGTAACTTGCCGATAATACTGACGCTTGCTGCGACGAAAATTTTCTCAAGCAAACAAGCTCGAATGCATCCTTGGTCAGTATTATTGAAGTAAAAGAACTATGCACAAAATATATTTTACTTGACTATTGCATAAACTTAATGAAAACTGTGTAGAAAATTAATCTTGTTTACAAATATTTACACGAAAAGGTTGGAACTTAGGCATAATTTAAGGCATTTGAGGTACAGAGTGTTCCACATAAGATGTCCCTATATCTTATCTCAGAATCTATAACATATACAAAAAAAAGTTTTCTATAAAAGTTGTTTGGGTTTATTAAAATTTCTAATTATTTACTTTTTATATAGGCAGTGACTATAGGCACATGAAAATTGACGAATTATAACCTCAATGTGTCTAAAAAAAAATATAAAAAAATATACAGGGTGTCCCAGATCGGAATTGATGTCAACTCAAAAAATTTAAATGGAACACTCTGTATTTTCCTCAAGAAAGTGAGATACTTTTATCTAAAATTTTTTTTTAATTGTGCATAGTTTAGGGGTAAAATGAGGTTATGTTATTTTTATCATAAAATTACCCTATTAAAAAACTTATAGCTATATACACAAAAAAAATGAAAAATTAGGTAAATTATATATATTTCACATCACGAAGCACAACCAAATCATTAGAAACTTCTATTTTAATACTGGGTGTTTTTTATACACAGTTCAATCGAAAATATTTTGAATAAAAAAAAACTTGGATCTTTAAATGGAACATCCTATATGACCATCTTACAATTAATGATAATATGAATTTAATTTAGTTAGTATTTAGTATTTTTGTTTTAATAAGCCTACTTAAAATATCATTTTACCAGAAACAATGCAAAAGGTTAGAAAAAAGTGTCAAAACATTATGTTTTTAACATACAAAATCAAAAGAATTATACAAGTAACACACTATCACAGCTTTCTTAACTGTCAAATGGTTTACTTTGCTAAACACAGCCGCCTTAATTTTTAAATAATTATTATATTACTAAAAACTGTCATTACCCTGATCCTAGGCCTACTCTAAACCATAAACTTGAAACGCAAATACTAAAGAGAGAAAATACCTATATTATTTTAAATATTAATTTTTAACAAACTGGGTATAGTAAGGATTCTCCTTTCTTTTACAACTTTTTTAAATTAATTATTAAAACAATTATTATTTTTAAATAGCATATTAACGAGCAAAAATTGTGATAAAAAATTACAAAACCTAAATTTACTCCAAAACATGAACATTTTTAAAAAAGTGTACTTACAAAAAGTTTTTTATTTTTTAATATAGAATCTAAATATGCAATAAAATATCGGGTATTCCATTTAAAAAATCCAAGTTTTTTTCATTCAAAATACTTTTGATTGACCCGTGTATAAAAAACACCCAGTATTAAAATAGAAGTTTCTAATGATTTGGATCATTTATCACAACTTTTGTGATGTGAAATATATACAGGGTGTCCCAATAGTGCGTATTCGGTCGATAGCTCCTTAGCCATTAAGCTTAGAAGAGAAGTTTAAATACGAAAGTTGTCTATTTTTATAAGCTGCATAATCTAAAAATAGTTTGGTTTCTACAGGGTGTAAAATAAAAGCGGTACAATATAGTAGAACTTTTGATTTTTAAACAGAACACGCTATATATTATTTTATTTTTCGATTCTCCTTATAAATTTACATCTTTTTTATAAGAATTACTTACAAGCTAAATCTTACAGTTTTTGAGTTTATTTGCAAAGTTAACTAAAAACTGACATTTTTATGTAGTAATTCAAGTAGGCGTATCTCAGTTATTTTTAAACATAAAAAAATTATCTTTGGTATAGAATTTATTCATACATAAGCTTACTTTAATCTATTGTCAAAATTGGATTTCAATATACAGAGTGATCACAAAAATTAATTCACTAACACAAATTTGAAAATGCTATATCTTCATTTTTTTAAATGGCACACCCTATATTTTTTTAATGCCTTGTCTTCGTCTATTAATGGGCTTTCATTTCTATTACATATGTTCTATACCTATCTCTAATAGTTTCGGAGACGTTTAAGTTTGCTCAATTTTTTTCCTTTTGATAACACTGAAGAAGAGTAAAATTAGTCGGTCAAAGCAAGCTATGAATACATAAAAAACTAAAAAACATATTAACAGAAATACAAAAACTTAAAATTATAATAAATGATCAATGTGACCACCATTTTGTTGCTGGCAAACATGAAGTCTTTGAATAAAATCACAAAATTTAATTCAACAACGTAAATTTGAAAATGCTATATCTTCCTTTTTGTAATTAGCACACCCTATATTTTTTAACGCCTTGTTTTCGTCTATTAGTCGGCTTTAATTTTTATTAAATATGTTCTATACCTATCTCTAATAGTTTCGGAGATATTAGGTTTGTTCAATTTTTTTCGTTGATAACACTGATGAAGAGTAACATTAGTCGGTCAAAGCAAGCTGTGGATACATAAGAAACTAAAAAATATTAACTGAAATACATAAATTGTAATTATAATAAATATTGTATGAAACCACCATTTTTATGAGATATTTGACATGTTTTTAAACGATTTATCGTAAAATTAAACAATTTAATCAAAAGAGCGTAAAACAAAAGATGAACGAAAACAAATGAAGAAATCAAACTTCTCAAACAGTGCTAATATTTGTGTAGTATTGTATACTTACTTCCTAAATTACAAAATGAATTTTTCGAAAGAAGAACTTGTTAATATATGATTTACATCCTTGGTGAAAGCGATAAAAATTGTCTTTTAGCTAATCGAATTTATAAGCAAAAATTTCCAAATGCACGACACCTGCAAGTTTCAGCATTTGCAAGATTCAAAGAGCGTTTCAAGCAAACAGGCAGTATTCATTATGAAGACAATTTAGAACAAGAAAGAACCGCAATTAACGAAGGTAATGAACATTTAGTTCTTCAATCTGTGATTGAAAATCCTCACGTTTCTTGCCGACAATTGGAATTAGAAGTTGGCGTTTCAAAAACATCAGTTAATAGAATTATAAAAAATATAAATATCATCCATACCATGTCCAAGTTGCACAAGAATTAGACGAGGATGACTTCGTCAATAGATTAAACTTTTGCAATTGGGCCATAAATAAAATTTAGAAAAACCCAACTATTTTAGCACGATCTTATTTACTGATGAAGCTACTTCCCACAAAAATAGATACGTTAATAGACATAATTTCCATTATTACGATACTGAGAATCCCAGATTTACAATTCCTGTTGATCATCAACACCGCTGGTCACTTAATGTTTGGGACGGAATTATTGGGGAAAGAATTATAGGACCATATTTTTTGGAAAACACGGTCAATGGAGATTCATTTTTAAACTTCTTGCGCATCGAATTTGAAACTTTTATTGAAGATTTACCTTTACAAACCCTTAGAGAAATGTGGCTGCAATTAGATGGCGCTCCTCCGCATTTTAGCAGAAACGTTAGAAATTATTTCAATATCTAGTTTCAATACAAATGGATTGAAAGAGGAGGGCCGATCTCCTGGCCTGCAAGATCGCCTGACTTGATAAAGCTGGAATTTTTTCTTTGGGGTTGGATTAAAGAAAAAGTCTATCAAACTCCTCCAACGACTGTAGATGATATGAAGGCAAGAATTAGAGACATCATTCAAAATATAAATGTTTCTACGTTACGAAAAGTAAATTTGTCGTTTATTCAAAGACTTCATGTTTGCCAGCAACAATTGAACATTTAATATAATTTTAAGTGTTTTGACCGATTAATGTTACTCTTCTTCAGTGTTATCAACGAAAAAAATTGAACAAACTTAAATATCTCTGAAACTATTAGGGACTAATAGACGAAGACAAGGCATTAAAAAAATATAGGGTGTGCCATTTAAAAAAATGAAGATATAGCATTTTCAAATTTATGTTATTGAATTAATTTTTGTGATCACTGTGTATATTGAAATCCAATTTTGACAATAGATTAAAGTAAGCTTATGTATGAATAAATTCTACACCAAAGATTATTTTTTTATCTTTAAAAATAACTGAGATACGCCTACTTGAATTACTACATCAAAATGTCAGTTTTTAGTTAACTGTAAAATTTAGCTTGTAAGTAATTCTTATAAAAAAGATGTAAAATTATAAGGAGAATCGAAAAATAAAATAATATATAGGGCGTTTTATTTAAAAATCAAAAGTTCTATATTGTACCGCTTTTATATTATACTCTGTAGAAACCAAACTATTTTTAGATTATGCACCTTATAAAAATAGACAACTTTCGTATTTCAACTTATCTTCTAAGCTTAATGGCTAAGGAGCTATCGACTGAATACACACTATTGTGACACCCTGTATAATTTACCTAATTTTTCATTTTTTTTGTATGCAGCAATAAGTTTTTTAACAGGGTAATTTTGTGATAAAAATAACATCGATTCCGAATTACTGAGACACCCTGTATATATAAAAAATAAATAATTTAAAAGTTTTAATAAATCCAAACAACTTTTATATAAAACTTTTTTTTATCTGTTATAGATTCTGAGATAAGACATGACATAGGGACATCTTACATGGAACACCCTGTACATACCGTTGCCACAGTAGGTTTCAGAACAGAAATGGAGACCAGATAGAATTTCTCAGATGCATCGGAACTAACGTTTAGATACACACTATTACCGATAGAAAAATATCAATCTTTTAGCACAAAATTCATACAATTTTAACTGTAAGGGTTAACAGCGAATATCTCTGGTATGATTCCATGATAACATTATCTTGCGTAAAGGACTCTTCATCAAGATGGAAAACATACAGGGTGGCCCAGTAGTGTGTGGAAGTGATTTTGTCACAAAAAATTATCGAAAGTAGAAGTATTCTGAACGTTACATTCAGAGCTTGCTTGCTAAAAACATGAATATTTTTAAATCATAAACTAAAAATGCAATATTCTTAAAAACAATCAATTTTAGAGAGTACATTATACAGACATAATTCGAAGGGATAAAATAGTTTTACAAGATGATAAAATAATATACTGGGCGTTCCATTTAAAAATTAAGTTTTGCTAATTGAAATCTCCTGAATTAATGCTTATCCAAAAAACAAACCCCAAACGAAACTTCTACTATGTTCAGACATTTCAGCCATCCTTTACCTTCGTTTTCAATTGTTTTACTTTCAAATATATTAGGGGCCAGCAAAGCAGACCAGGTACAACTAGTTTTTAATAAATAATTTTTATTTAAGATTTTTTATGATTCGTGAAGCACTCAGATAAACAATTCGTCACAATTGAACCTGCAAATTCTAAAACGGTATTCAGAGCAATTAAGTTTAGTGATTATACATAATTCCATATAAAGCAAATAACATTGCGACTACCACTACAATGAAATGTCCTTTACAAATAAAACTGAATCGTTACGTATCTTGAATATACTTATTAACAGTATCTAATTTTTAGGGTTCTAGATGAAAAATTACGTTTCTGAACAAGTGTGTGAAGGAGCCTTTGTATTAAAAATGTACGGTACTTTTCCATACAGTTGACAATCTTTCATCTTATTTTCTATCTTAATTTTAAACAAATATCAAAGTGGCAATACTTATCATTGCCGATCATGATTTTCATTTTTAGAGAACATGTAAAAAGGTGTGTGTAACTCAAATAAAATGAGTTTCTACCAACCTTACATAAAATTATGGAATTCCAAATTTTACCTTAAAAAATTAAGTCGTTCCTGAACCTGAAGAGCATGACAATAACGTCCATCTGGTAAATAAGTATCACTAGTAAGTTCTGGATGTTCCCTTACAAGTACATGTAATCTATCCATGTAAGTTGTAAGACTATTCGTAACTAAAATTACTAACGAATGTTGATTCTGCAATCGTTCAATTATTTCTTGCCTATAAAATATGTGATGCGATCGCTGCGCATGCATTCCATTTGTAGAGGGTTCATAAAGACAACATATTTCTCTAATCTGTTTCAAAGCTGGCAATGCCCACTTATCACCGGATTTAAGCTCGTCTACACATTTATCTAACCACACCGTTTTCTGTGCATCTCTCTCTTGTGAACAACTGTAATCCAAAATTTTAACGTGAGCTGCTAAGGCTTGGTCCATAATTTCAATAGTAACATCCTCAGAGTGCGCTAAGTTCCAAAACAAAGTTAGAACTTTATGAGCCATAACGCCATCTTTATCATCCTCAGCAAGACGACGAATCAATTCTAACAGCCGCTCCTGCTGTCGTTTCGATGCAGACGTCCAACTACTTTGAAAACACTCAAACAAATGATCTAATTGTTCTGGACTAAAATCCCACGCTAATTTTGCTAACAAATCGTGAACATTTTTTACTATCGCTTCATGCTTTCCCACTTGTGCAGACCAAATTGCATCCAAATCGGACAAACTTAAAGCACGTTCTTTTATAACGAACCTTAATATTTTTTCCAATTTCTCTACATATTGAGGTTGATGTAGTGAATCACGTAATACTATTTCCAACACTCTATTTTCGTTAATCCATTTTGCCATTCTTTCGGGTGTTAAAAATTCCTCCTCCTCGACTCCATGATGTCTATTTGGATAATAGGCAACACTAGATATCACTTTATTTATTTCGTTTAAGGCATTCATTTTTCCATTAAAACTTGAAATTTGTAATTGCCGTAAAATCATTTTCAATCGAAAATTTTCCAAAGTTCGTATTAATTCCTCTTGATTTGTTACACGTAATGCTAAATTTTTCGAAGATTTTATAATTGCAGACACTATATCACTTTTAGTTTCATTTTTTGCCTCACGTTTTAATTCCTCATCCGTTAACTTATCTAAAATACCGGGAACCATTTCCTAAAATTATGAAATCAAATTACGTTTTAAAATCAGACTTCTACTTACTAATATAGGAAGTAGGTATTTATTAACAGTATGCGGAGTTAAATGATCATGTGCCAATCCAAATGGTCTTAATAATGCAAACACAACAGATATATTCAAATTTTTACCCGATTGAAATCTTTCCAAAAGTAATTGAAAACCACCTAATTCTCCGAATTTATTTATTAAATCTACAAGCCATCCACGTGGATTTCTCATATCAGCCGCAGGCCTCGCAAATAATTCTTCTTCCGATAAATTAGATGAAGGACTAACAGTTTCACTTTGTCTACCCGAATTAAATGCGTGAAATTTACTATTTGGATTAAAAACCATTGCTAATAAATCTAATAGTGGAAACCAGTCTTGCGTAAGTTTTAAAACACATAATTCAACTAATCGAACACAATTTTGATTAATACAGACATGTATATTGGATTTCCAACTTGAAACAGCATCATCTGTTAATATTTTTGTAAATGATATTGTTAATCCTTCCCTAAAAAATCTCTGGCAAGATTCTGAACGTGTGTCTAAACCTTTTTTCGCTAATTCAATGGATGCATTTAATAAACATTCTAATTCTTGATCAGGTAATACAGGTACGACCCATCGTAAACTTGATATTTTTTCGTCTAATGATGCTAATTTATCAAGAGGAAAATCTGGTTCTGTATTATCTGATTGATTTTCTTCACAATGATGGTCAGATGGCCCAGCTGTTGTTACCAAGTTCTACAAAAGTTTTTAATTAATAAAAGGATTAAGGGATTGTCATGAATTACTTGGGTTTCAGGAGGATCTCCTGATAATCCCTGACCTCTTGTTGCAATAGTCATGTTGAATTAGTTCAGTTGCATACACATGATCAAACCTGTAATAAATGAAACAGTTGCACTTTATATCATAGTAATAAATAGTTAAAACTTAGAATTAGTAGAGGTTTTAAAAGGTTGACAAATGTCAATTTGAAATGAAAATACAAAGGGAGTGACAGAAATGACAGGTAATTTTGAAGTTTATAGAAACAACTTATCTTACCCAGCTAAGCAAAAAAAACAAACTTGTTTAATGCACTACGTTACGTTATGTATTAAAAATAATAAATTATAACGATTTAAATTAAGTAAATGATAAATAATCTGATTATTTGTAAGTAAAATACACCGGCCACATACAAAATGGCGCCCAAAGTAATGATTAAAAATATTTCTATAAATATCTTTAACAAAGAAATTACGCCATGTCAACAGAAATATGTTTAATTTTAAAATTATATTATTTTTTAAGTACTATAAGCACGACATAAACTTTTGATTGTTGACGTACAGTATTATTTTTTGTAGGCACGTCGTGATTAGAGTATTTGCAAATAACTGCTGCCAATTTTCCATTTATCAAAAGATTGATTTCTTTAGTAACTTTATTTTTATGAGGTTGCCTTTCCCTATGGAAGTGTCTAAAGTACAGCATTTAAACTATCTTATCTCATGGAATTACACTCCAGCTTTTTTTTCTCCAAGGTAAAATGTCATTTTTTAAACTCTATAATTTGGTGTCTTTTTCGTAAATTGACTTCACAAACCTCCAGATAAAAAAACTCGGCCTTCGGACTAGTTTTTATTATCGTAGGTGGTTTGTGTCGCCAATTTACCAAGCAACCAAATTCTCGTAAAAAAATCAATTTGATCCGGGCAAAAAAACAACCTCTCGTGTAATTATAGCCAGATATCTTACTCTTATAAGGTTTTATTATAGATATTATTACATAATCAATGGTTTCATAAAACAATTTTGCAACTTTTTACTTCGAACTTATCTAAAATTGAAGAGTACAAATTACATGTGTTTAATAATAGCATTGTTTATATATTTATAAATGTATAAACAATGATAATAGCAATTTGTAGGTATTTTTTTTGTGATTGTGGATCTGAACAGGCTAAATTAGGCCTATCGTGGTAAATCACTCAGGAACACTTAGGAGGATGGATAGAGGAATAATGAATTGCCAATAGATGCCTATGAACAGCCACCTTAAATTTTCTCATATCATAAGTGAGAGGAAAACAGGAACTAGGGAGATCATTCCAGAGTTTAGAAGCCGTGTAGAAAAATGTGGATTGCGCCCGTTTGGTACGACAAGTGGAGATTTGTACTGCATACTGATGATGTGAATGAGCGAACCGAGTGTTTCTCGCAAAGATAGCCTGAGATGGTATTTTATTTTTTCCCCTTGAACTTGCTGTCTGATTACATACCCCGCTGTTTCTGTTTCCAGTCCCAGTACCCACTTACAATATTTTTCCTGTAGCCCTTCCATCTCTTTATATTCTTCCACCCCACACTTACGCTTCATATAACACTCCACTTTTTATTAGTTTATCCTCTTCCTTTTCGTTAGGTTCATCCCAAACAGTAATTTTCTTACTCGTTCTTGTTCCCCATCTTTGTTGTCTTGCCTCATCGTGTATCCCAGGTATGTGAATTTCTTTACTTGCTGTATCTCCTCCTCCCTCCATTTCCATTTCTTCTTTTTCCTTTTTCGTACCCCTTTTCTCAACACCATTACCTTCATTTTATTTACATTTGCTTCCAGTTCTTTTCTTTTCAAGAATCTGTCCGTCGTTTTTATCATCTCGTTTATTTCTCTTTCTACTCGTCTTCGTATACTAGCGTCCACACTTTCAAGTTCCCTACTACAACACCTCCCACTTGTTGCCCCCTTAATATCTCCTCCAGGTCTCCTGTGTATGCGGCGAACAGGCTTGAGCTTAATGGGCATCCTTGCCACAGTCCCTTCGTTGTTATAAATTCCTCGCTTAGTTCCCCATTCACTCTTACCCTGTTACTCGATTTCTCATAAATTTCCTCCATCTTTTCTATCAACCTTTCATTAATCTTTTTTTTCTTAGGTATTCTCACAACTTTTGCCTATTCATCCTATCAAATGCTGCTACTAGGTCTATGAATACCACTACCATTTTCCCCTCTTCTAGTTTCTTGTTTACCATATGTTTCAGCATATATATATATATATATATATATATATATATATATATATATTCGGTTATTCAACAGAGGACAGATATCCCCAAAAAAAATCGCTTGCTGAAAGATCAAATGATTTTGCGGTCAAATTTTTTTTGCCAAAAGTCAAGGTTTCCTTAATTATTGTTTGACAGTTACTGACATTTGAACAAAAACATGGAGAAATGGTCGGACGTTCATCGTGCGTTTTGCGTAAAATCGTTTTATAAAAATGGTGAGTGTGAGACTTCAGTGCAACGATTGTTTCGTATTAATTTCAATGTTCCATGTTCGCTCATGTAATTATACAGTGGATAAGGTTTGAAGAAACTGGCTTCACATTAAACTTGAAGCATAAAGGAGGAATAAGGTCTGTAAGAACGGAGGAAACCATTGATAGAGTGCGATAAGCATTAACACGTAGTCCACTGCGTTCTACAGTGAAACATGCTTCTGCACCAAACATTAGCGATACACCGTTACGACGAATTTTACATAAAAATTAATCTTTCCACCCTTACAAAATTCAAGTCGTCCAAGAGTTGAAAGATGGTGATATGCTTGCTCGCAGTACTTTAAGCGAAGAAATATTGCGATGTGTACATGATGATGAAAACTATATTCACCACATGTGTATGTCAGATGAAGCACATTTCTATTAAACGTATATGTAAACAGCAGAACAGTCGCTATTGGAATGACGAAAACCCAGGAGAGATACACTAAAAGCCATTGCATAGTTCGAAACTTACAGTGTGGTGTGCAATTTCATCGTCTGGTATTATTGGGCCATATTTTTTCCAAGGCGATAGAGGAAACACCACAACTGTTACGGCAAACCGCTACACACACATCATCAGAACATTTGTGACGGAAAATTTACCTAGGTTTCCGGACATCAATTATTTTCAGCAGGACGTAGCTACAAGCTACACTGCTCGCGTGTCTATAACTGCTTTGAGGGAACTTTCCCCCGGGTCGACTCATTTCCAAACATGGTGACATTTCGTGACCCGCAAGATCTCCTGATCTTTCAGCATGTGAATTTTTCCTTTGGGGAACCTTTCCGGTATTAGCAATAAACATTACACAAGAAATTGAGCGAATTCAACCTACCCTGTTCCGCCGACTAATGAAAAATTTTCAATCTAGATTAGAAGAGTGTTCACACAAAAATCGCTCTCACTTGAGCGGAATTATTTTTAAGACATAAACTGGCATACTTTCCTCTAGTCAAACCTGTAAAAAAATAAACACTTTCTGAAAAAATTGGGTACTTCAAAATTTTCCTATTCACTGGCGAACCCTGTATATTATCTATCGTTTTACTTCCTTTCCTGAATCCTGTCTGTCCATCGGATAACAATTTCTTTTCCTCTATTTCCTTCCTTAGCCTTTCTTCTACCACTTTCGCGTACAGGTTGTAGGCTGTGTTTAGCGAAGTGATTCCTCTATAATTTCCCACTTGTTTTTTATCTTCTTTTCTGTGTACTGGGTATATATGCCCATCTCGCCACTCCTCACCTTGTATCCCGTGTTCCCCCGCCGCTTTGCTTTTTTCACCTTCTAGATTTGCCCTATTACTATCCCATCTCCTTCATATCCTTTCTTACTTTGTCTTCCTTCTCTTTTTTGTCTTTGCTCCCCCTCCATCAATCTGCTGAAATATCTCCCCCATTCGTTTATTTGTATTCCAGTTTGTATCCATCTTCTCCTCTTTTCTTTTTTTAAATATTTCCATACGTGTTCTTCCCTTTATCTGCTCTTCCTGCTTCTTTTTGTTTTCCTCATTTTTTTCTATTGCATGTTTACTTGTATTTCTTTACCTTATACTCTTCTTTTTCTGCATTCCTTTTTTCCCACAGTCTGAGTGTTCATCTTGCTTTTCTCTTGACTTCCTTGCATTATCTGTCCCACCACCTCTTCCATTACGTTTTCTCCCTCTTCCATCTTTTAAACTTGACTTTCCCCGTTGCTTCCTCCATTCTCTCTCTCTCATTTCTTCAACACTCTCTTGTACTACCTTCCTTTCCCACATTGTTTTTCTCAGTTGCTCTTGGTACCTCTGTATACACTGTTCTGTTCATACTTTCTTGAATTCCTCTTCTTTTGCCATCTCATCTCTTTCTCTCTCTTCCAATATCAGTTCCAAGGGTTGGTGGTCTACTTTGAATGCCTTCACCTTTTCCCCAGCCTCTGCATTTGTTATTACACAGTCTAATATTGATTCTCCCCTTTCTCCTATGTACGTGCATTCCCCCATATCGCTTTTTTCTCTATTCCCATTCATTATTTCCCATCCTTTTCATTGCACACTTCCTGCAGTTCTTTTCCTTCTATGTATATCACTTTATCCTTTATCTGTCTCTTCCCCGTACCTTTTTTTACTTATATTCCCCTTCTTCCTCTATTCTCGCGTTAAAGTCCCCTTCTATTATTATCTTTTCCAGATCCCTTTCTTGTATCATCTCTTCTAAGTTCTCCCTTGACTATTTCATCTTTCTACTATATATTCTCATTATTTTTATTTTTACTTTTCGACACTGTATATTCCTTTCAACAATTCCTCTTCTTTGTTGCACTTTCTCTTCTTCTTGTATCAACCATTTTCTTCTTATTTACGTTATTGTACTCCCTTTCGCCCTTCTGTTTATGTTTTCCCGTTCTGCGTACCGCATCACTCATGATAATTCACCTGGCATCTCCCTTTCCCACCACTCGAATTATTTTTCCTCCACCCATGTCTCTTACTATCCCATCACATCGTGCTCCCTAATGGTCTTTGTTCTTTATTCCTGCCACATTCCTGAACATTATCTTTAGTTCGTTAGTCTTTTGCTGTATTATTTCCCTACTGTCCTATCGTTCCCTTTGTTGTTCTTTCCTTGTACCATTCCTTTGCCATTTCGTCCTCCTTCTTTCCTCCTTCTCCCCTGCCTCTTCATTTAGTTTTTTGTCATTTGGTTATCCCTCTTCTCTTCCCTTTCTTTGTTTAACTCCCCCGTTCTCTTATTCCAGCTATTTTCATTTTTCTGTATCCTACCTACACTTTTCTTCCCTCCTCTCTTTTTTGCGCCGCTCTCTTTACATTTAATTTCTCTTCCATGATCACTTGTAACTCTTGTTTGTGGATCCTTGCTTCTCCAACCCTTTATTACGATATTGGTCTTCCTTCTCCTCCATTCCTCACCATCCGTTTTACTTTCTAGTTTTTCTGTTCACCCTATCAATTCTTCCATTCCTTTTCTCTTTCTCCCATTTCTTTAATCTCGTTCCTTATTCCCTTCATGTTCTCCCCCATCTGCTTTCTCATTTCTCGAATGAATTGTTTCATTTCCTCCATTTTTCTCTCTTTCTTCTTCTTTCCACTTTTTATTGCGTTGATCTCGCCGTTTTCCTCCCCTGTATTTTTTTAATTCAATTATAACTAAGGAAACACTTTCTATTAACTATCTATTTGTAATTTTAGGAAAATAGATATTAAAAATAACTCTTAAGTAAAGTCTATATGACAGTTTTTAATCGTGAGCAATATTTGCCAGGTGTATTAGTCCGATAATGGTATGTTTATACATTTACTTAATAATCGTAATAAAAAAATGCTATATTTCTACGTAATATAAATGTTTACAATTAATGTAAGCTAGCGTGGAGCTTCGCTCCGCGCTGTGGTCACAACACACATCGATAACCGTTTACGAAATTTATTTAAAGGTAACATTTTTCTTGTAAAAAAAATATAAAACAGCGGATACCCTATTTAAAAACATAAATTTTAAAAATTTCAAATTTCGGAAAAATCAAAATCTTGATTGAATCGAATGTGCCTATTTCATTGGTCTAAAACCATCTTCGCATTATTGCCTTTCTAATGAAACCTTTTTTGAACACATCGGTTGGATGGTTTCAAAGGACATAGGTAGAAACAATTTTTGTGTTTTATAGATATAGATAGATAAAGATAAGTGTACGTGAAAGGTGAAAAGATAACATTTTAACGCGTTATCACATAAACGCGCATTTAATAGTTCTTTCTATTTACCCAACTTTTATGTTGATTTCAACACAAAAATTTTAATTACAGTTCTTGCGTATATTCGCTAAATCCAAAATTGTATGCACAAGTTTAAAGAAAAGATAAACAGTTTAGGCAATGTATAAGTAAATCACTGTATCTAATTTTAGGTAAGCCAGATTGGCAATTAGAATTGCGAGAACACGTTTGTACTCAGCGAGACCCCGAACACGAACTTATACATATTTATTCCGCACTTTCCTACAGTATTCAAATACCATTAATTCGCTCACATTACCTGTTCATAACTGTTTTGAAACTGCGTTCCTAAAAGTAAAGTAGGAACACAGTGGTAACCTTTATCGTCTCTATAGGGACTTACTAAATTTTTTTTCTATAGCAATTGTTAAAGTGTGCTTTGAACAACCCAAATCAATAGATCAAGTTTCACTTTAACCGCAAGGGTAGATAAAGTTGAATTTTAACACTAAGGGTAGATAAAGTATTTTAATTTTTTTAATTTTTATTTATATAAATATACAACTTATTTTTCATTTTTATTTGCATTAACAATAACTTCAATATTGCAATTTACATTTCCAGAAATATCAAATTTTGGAACAGAACCTGTTTCATGTGAAAAACGTACAGATGACGTAGAGTTAAATGAACTTTCTATTCCACAGAGTATTTTCTTTGATACATCTTATTTTTTTGCTACTGAGTCTTCTATATAAGTTTCGGTGACGGAAGATGACTTCCATCCCCCTATACGCTTTAGTGCCATTAAGTCAGCACCAGAATTTTACAGCATTGTGGCTGCAAAGCGGCGAAAACAATGGCCAGTATACATTTCTGAATTCGGTAATTTCAAAAAATCGGCAATTTTCTTAGGAATATTATACAAGGTATTTATCCCCACAGGTTGAACTATACACTTTCTCTGGTGATAGTTTTGGTGAAGCACGTTTTTAGGACGTAAAGCAACGTATTGTCTCACAATATTCAAAACACACACCACATTCCTTATCAGTGATGCAAAATGAGCGATCTTGCTTAGTTTTTGTGTCAATAACTGAGACGATTATGCAGATTTTCGATTATCAACATTAGAACATTCTAGCTTGTACAATTCATTGGACCAACACGCTCGATACAAACCCAGTAACTCAACAACCTGTAATTTAAAAGCCAAATTATGAAGTCACCATTTATAAACGTTTTACCTTCACAAACAGATAGTCCTCATCTGAAGGTTCTTTTAAAAATCTCACATCACCCGATTCAAAGACTTTGGACTTTTCAGACTTATAACCATCACTCAGCTTCTTCAGCAATGCCGTATCTGAAAACATTATGTGTAATTATTTGACAGACAGACACACGTGACATATTATTTACTTTGAAATGTCACAATTTTCATTCAGCGTATCCTTTATCATCGAGTAATACGACCACAATGTTGATGGCTTCACTTTCTTTGAGTTTTCCAAAAAGTACCTTTTCACTCACATGATTTATATTCTTTACGCTTTTCCACCTTTGAAAGCACGTATATTCTTTTTGGTATATGAACCTCGATTTTTGGGGCAATAATTTACCCACTGCTTCCATCACCTGTTTTTCCACATCTGAGGGAAGTTTTTCTTGTTCGAAATCGGTTTCCCAATTATTTTCACTCATGTTTACTTGTACTGTATTCAGAAAAGCATACAAAAGCACATAGAATAAACCACAAATTCTGATAAACAGAATTTTGTTTTATTCAGTGTCAACCCTAGCAACCCATACTACTGAAATTTTAAAACGTGACTAACTCAACTAATGTTTCTTTAATTTTTCGTTAAAAATTTGCTATAGAAAAATATAGAATATCATACACGACGATAAAATACAACTATCGACTCGTCAAAATTAATTCGTCGCTCATGAATTAACATTTTTCACTCATCAATAAAATTATATTTTATCGTCTTGTATAACAAATAACTATTATTCAAACTTTATTTTTTCAACTCACAATCTTTTTATACAACATTCTTTGCTTTATTGAGAATTCTAGTGGCGTAACAATTACACTAAACTTACAAGGTATACTAAACAAAAAGTATTCTTCCGTACAAACACATGTTCATACCATCTCAGAAATGCGTCATACGTACAATATAACACTCACAGTCTTAATTACTAAACGAAATCAACATTCGAGTTAAACTTTGAAACGCTCCTTCCTTTTTTTAATAAACCAAGCAGGCTCACAATAAACTTTCTGTCTTATTATGAGCATCATCTACATACTATTTACTGTTTCGCGATTTTGAACAATTATTAAAACTTTTTGTTAGCGAGTTCTTTATTTTTTTAAGGTACAGTCGGTGCCGTAGAAATCGGGGCACGTAATATGTTGTGTTGTAATTTATGATTTATTGTTGTAAAATTCTAAAATTATACTGGTTTTGATATTAATATTCAATAGCATAACATTGCCCAGCACTTTAACAAACAATTATATATAATACATCAAAAATAACTAATACTTTGTCATTGCACCATTATTAACAATTATTGCCTCTAAACGTCTTGGCATGGAATTTATAAAAGCTAAAAGAACATTTTGATCTAAGTTTTCCCAGTGCTCTATAATACAGTCACGCAGTTCATAACTTCTGGGATGAAAGTTGCGTCTACACATATTCTTAACTAGCAAGCCCCACACATTTTCAATGGGGTTTAAATCTGGGCTCCTAGAAGGCCATCGTAAAACTGTAACGTTGTTGTTTGCAATCCAATTCCGAACCTCATTTGAAGTGTGGATCGGAAAGTTATCATGCTGGAACGTGAACTCTTGAAGAATTTATTGAACTGTCGGTAACAATATGTTCTCTAAAATGTTAACATAAACGGGTCCAGTTATCCTTTCTCCAATATCCCAACAGATTCCAGGACCTTGAGAATTTATCCAGGCCCACATGTTGACACCGAAATGACCACTTCTTGTTACTTCATAGATGTATCGTTCGTCATACCGTGCATTAACTGGCCGATAAACTCTCACACGACCACTGTGGCATGATTGAAATAATTTTTCGTCTGAAAAAATAACGTTGTTCCAAAATCCAGCATCCCTGTTAATGTATTCGTTTGCAAAGGCCAGTCTCTCTTGCTTATTTTGTTCAGTTAGGAATGGTTTATTTGCCGCTGAACAATTTTTTAGTCCACTTGCCTTTAAACGCTTCTGAGCAGTTCGAACGCTTCCAGGAAAATTTGTCTCTTCTACTGCAGTACTTGCAAATTCGAATGGGTTTTTCCCTTATGAAATTTACCAGCTCCACATTAGATACACTTTTGTGTCCCGTTCCAGGTGTTCTTGACATTGTATGTTCTCGTCTCCACTTCTGCCTTATTATGTCTACTGTGCTTTTTCCAACGTTAAACTGACCCGCAAGTTGTCGTGTAGACCATCCGTCTTCCAGTCGTTGAAGTATTCTTGCTCTAGTAACTTCATTAATATGAGCTGCCATAATAATTTTGACAATAAGCGTAAAATTCTAACAATAACACTCAAAACCATAGGAACTACAAATGTCTGGTTAACTCTGCTTTACGCGATACAAAAAATGCATGAGAATTTATTACAGTACTTGTCCCGATTTCTACGGCGCCGACTGTACCTTAATGTCATACCTGTACTTGTACTGGAAACTTCCGCCTAACATTTATCTGCATCTGCAATTAGGTACTTATTTCCTCACGTGCCTGAAACTGTACCTAAGTACTAAATTTTAGAACCTGTTACAACACTGGGAACAATACAGACATTCCGCTACTCTTACTTTTGTTACATTATAAAGTTAATAGTAACATTTAACATGCCTTTTTTATCATTTCTAATGGCACCATGTAGGTATTAACAAAACAGTTTCTGGGAAACATGTTTGTAAATAATTAGTTGAGAAATAATAATCGCGCACACCACTGATTACAAGGTTGAATTCAGCTGGAGAGATGACTGCCGGGCGTTAAGTTAGGTTCGTAGCTACCCGTTCATCCGTCGTCCGGCAACGGAGCTATTGAAAACAGGTGGTTCAGAGCCTTGCGATTCCGTTGACATTCCACAATTATAAACATACGCACCTAACCTATCATCACGTACCATAATTCGTAATTAAATATTTAAATACACGTACCATAATAACTATACATATACATTTAAACGAGATATAGCTCCTGTATAGTCACAAAAACAATACCATAACCTCACTTTTCTAGCATGTAGTACCGCCCGCCGGATCAATAAACGCAAAAAAGTTCAGCTTCAACCAACTTTTCCGTCGTTTTAGCACGACGGACAAATTAAAAAAATGGGTT